>JAULKK010283455.1:0-14067 GCA_032355705.1 Rubia peregrina
GGAAGCCTAATCAATTGCTCCCAAGGTTATGTTTAGCTACTAGAGTTCATACTAATTAACAAAAGAAAATCAAACATAAATTCATGAAGGAACTAAGGTAAAAAAAGGAAGAAAATATAGGGTTGTGTGCAGCAGAAATCAGGAGAGAAAAGTTGGAGAAGAAAGAGAAAAGTGATGAGTATTTATAGTGCAAATATCCCAAAAGGTAAGTCTGGGCCGATGGCCGTCGCGACTCGTGACACAGGCGTCGCGACTCGCGATGCCCAAAGTACTCTGCCCTCAAGTGACTTCTTCTCTTTGGTCTTCATATAGTCTCCTCTTCCTTTCTTTGGGTCTTCAAAAGTCTTCGTGGTCTTCAAAATGGAGTCTTCAGGGTCTTCAAATCTTCAACAATTACCTTTTCTCACGTAATTCTTATTACAAGTGACAAAAGTGATGACGTTGCTCCTAACTCTAGTAGTAGGATTTCAAGGTAAAATAGAATATCTAAAGCACAAAATCCTACCAAAAGGAGTATAAAAGGTCCCCAAAATAATGGTATAATATGGACACATCAATTATGATATGATGTTTTCATTTCTTGTAGGTGATCAGCTGTTCAGTACTTTTCCTGACACCCAAACTATAAAATGCAACGTTGATGCAAATGTTGGAGCTGAGAATGTGGTCGATTCAGAAGAGAAGTCTGGAAGTGAAGCAATGAAAGATGAAGATAAAGATGATGACGATGATGTGAGCTCTGAATTTCAGGAATCAGAATCTAGATTTAAAGATTCTGAAAGAAGGGAGGAGGTTGATAATGCTTGTGATGAAGATGTTGATTTGAGTAGTTTTGATTCTGAAATAGAACCTGAGGTGGTGGTCATGATGAAGCCTGTGAGAAGGTTTAAGAAGATGACAATGAAAGGGAAATGTGATGGGAAAGCGGTAGTGTCTGGTGGTGCTGATTCTGATGATGATGCAAGGTTTGTTGATATTTTAAATATTGTCCATGATGTTTATTAATTTAGGTTTTGATGTTTTTACGGGACTGTGATGTTTTAATTTCAAATATTGATTATGTTTATGTTCTACATGTTATGTTTCATGAATTAACCTTTCACTCTTGCACTTCTTCCTTTGTTTGTTTTATTTTTATTTTTGGTGGATCAAGTACTTCAGGAGCTGTCTTTTTTGTTGAACCTCTTGTGCTATTAGTTGCTGAATGTTCTTGCGTATCCATTGCTTTCATTTGATTGGTTGTAGCTGAGCCTCTATTCAGCCCATTCTTCAAGGATTCTTTGAATTTCTATTTCTTCTTCACACTTCAACACTATATTTTAGTACTTGCGTAACATATCATGACACCGTGTTATCTTACCTTTGATATCCCTATTTTGTGGTGTTGTTCCACTGAGCACTTTTTCCCATATTTCTTGTTTTGTCATCTTTGTCCATCTCTTGAGGATGTAATCTTCAGGAATGGAAGTGATGTTGTGCAAATGGAGGATGTGAAGGGCATGGAAACACAATAATCCTACCTCTTCAAAGTACTTGCAAGATCATTTGATTTCCACCATTTGATCTTGTTTTTTGAAAGCAACCTTCTTCATTATTGTGTCGTTGTTTTCAGGCTATACTTCATAAACATCTTTGAATCCAAGGTTGAATGTTTTCACAGCCTTACCCACCATGGCTAGCTTCCATTCTGCCTCAAAGTTCTTGTACAACTTATGTGTGTATATTTCAGTTGCATATTTCAGAAGTCCAGGTCCTTGCTCCGGTGACCTTGGTTTTCCTATTGACCCACTGTATTCCTTTTTAATCTCTGTGGTTCTCCAGGTCTTTACAGTTTTTTCAAATATTAAAAAAACTTTGTCAAGCTTGTTGTTTTGTTAGCACTGAAGCTGATTACCTTGTTTGTGCTTTCTCTCCTCTGGGATGATAATGTCCCAGCCGAGAAGAAGTCCTTGCATAATGCGGTACACCATTTATCTCAGAGTCCATATAGGCGCTTAAACCACTGGTTGTCATTAAGATGGTATTTATCCATCATAGAGTCCCACCATCTCTGGAATTTCTCTTCATTTGCATAAGTTTTCAAACAATGGTTGAATGTCATGCAAAATTCTTTGTCGCTCTTCACTTTACCATAGTGACTTATTGCATTCTGTTTCAGATGCCATAGACATAGCCTGTGCTTTATCTAACTGAACACCTGGTACAAAATTGGTTACAGTATGAAACATCAATAGATTTTTATGAAAGGTTATGACCTGCTGTTGAAATATCAAGCATCTGGTATTTATGTTTTAATTGAGTTCAAAAGGTATCAAGAATTTTTTTCATGAAACTTCATGTCATAATACAGGAACATTATATATGTCTTTTAGAAATGAATTTATAGTGTTTGTATAATCAAATATGTTGAGGTATGAAACATTAACCAAAAATACATGAAATATCACATACAGTTTTTGAAATATCAACACAGAAGTCGAGTAGGTTGTGGAAAGTACATTTTATATGGCACCTATCATAGCTAAGTCATGCTCAGTTAATGTCGTCAATGGTTCTATTCCTGGCATTGACTTTTAGAATGTCTCCAGCAGGCAAATGAAAGTCCCTTTCTTTTAGTCGCCAATGAGCGCAACCAAACATCACATTGTTCCAATGGTTGTTGATTCCCATAATCGGTACACGAACAAGGTTTTACTTGTTTGTCCTGTATGTGATATCAAATATATCACATCTCTATAGAGTATGTAATCCTATTTAATCATTGCATCCTTCCAAAAAAGTGCGGTCAGTATACCCTTCTTGTCCAACTTGAACCTGAAGAAGAAATCCTTCTCCCTTCCATCAATTTTTGTAGAGCTCATTGATTATATTCTGTGCGTCGCCTCCTTCAATCGCTTTCATCCTCAATTGATTGACATAATTAATGTGGTCCTTCATCGTGTGCCCCATATTTTCAACTCCATTTGCATCGCATGCCAAATACTTGAAACTTGTAGCTAACCTTAAACCTGCCAATTCCATAGCCTCACTTGCTCTTGCCTTTTCATCCTCTATCTTCCTCTCACTACGCTGCAAGTATTTCCACTCCTTCCTTGTAAATTCATGGTTGTGCTCTATGATGTGGTGTTTGATTTCATAGATGTTTTCATCAACAAGCTTGATCCTGATTGCAGCCTTGCATCCTGTTCTTGTAATGGGAAATTCTTTTGTCTTTCTTCTCTTGTTTTGTGGTTGTTGGGTTGGGGTGTCAAGAGTGTTTGAAACTGATTTCCCTTTGCGTGAGCACATGTAGTATTTTTCATTGACATTCCCTTCATTTGTTAGTCTTTGTGTCGACTTCCATACTGAAAATCCAAGTGAAGTTGCATGTACACAGTACAATGTTTCAAGCTCTTCCCACATTGTTGCTTGCACCCCTTGAAGGGATTCCATTTGATCTATTTCCAACAATTTTGGTAGACTTGAAATTAAAAGCTCCCAATAAAAAATAAAATAAAAAAGCTATACATAATGTTGCATACTTAGAACATCATGTTATATATTTGAAACATCACGCATTATATAAGAGACATCACATCAGGTTTTCTGGAAATTGTTATTCTAATCATGTTCAGTTAGTATGAAACATCATGTCATATGTTTGAAACATCAAGCAGTATATGAGAAACATCACATCATGTTTTCTGGAAATTGTTATTCAGATTATGTTCAGTTAGTATGATACATCATGTTATACATTTAAAACATCATTCCATATTTGAAGAACATCATCTGCTATAAATTAGTTCTGTCCACCTATTATCAGTTTTCAAAAAGTAAACAGATATTATTTAAATTGTCTAAAACTTTAAAATAAGTTCTTATAACGTGACCTCTGTAACTTGAAAATTGTGACATTTTAAATCAAATTTGCAGACATTCATAACTAAATTACAGTTTTGAATAACAGAGCAACAAAATCTATTCACACAATTTTGCTATAACACAAATTTTTATTGGTGTTCAATTAATAGGATATAAATGCAAACACAAATTCAGTGTGCTGCTCTTTAAATTAGAATACAGAAACATCATATTAAGGACAGAAGTTCAGTATCTGACCTTGTGAAATGGGTACGATCTGTTCATCATTGATATTTGTTTCTCTTTCTTGTGTTTGCGTTGATTGTACGATTGTTAACTGTTTTTCGATCTGTAAATTACCTTCTTCCATCGTGATTCTTTTTCCATCAGAATTTTGAATCTGCAAATTTCAGAATTCTGTTTAATCATAGATTTGTAATGACTGCTGCTAAATTTTAACCTAGATGTAGTTGTACCTTTGTTGCTGGATGATTTATTGCTGCCAATTGATGATTTTTTTTAAAAAAATTGGATCGGTTATTTTTGGATGATGAACTGCGGTTGAATGTTGATTGATGATTGTGAGTTGTGAATAATTTTGGTTTATATCTTGGTGTTTGATCGGTTTTTGTTGAAAGCATTTGTGTGAGGCGTGTTTTGAGCTCCTGTGTTTTTTCACGTTTTTGGGCTATAAAGGGTGGGCTGGCCTTGTTTTTCTTTTATTACTCTTTGGTCCCTGAATTTTTTTGCTCCTTTATTATTTACCCCGAGCCCAGAATATTTGCATTTTGGCCCCTAATTTAGTTTCCCCTTTTGCAATTTTGCCTCTAGTCTTTGGTCTCACCATGAGACGATCTCATAGGAGATGGACTCATTTGCCACTCCTAGATGGTAGCCTAATGAAATTTATTTTATTAAACTCAACTAAAACTCATTAAATTGAATTAAATTAAAATTTACCAAATTGAATTGAAATTTACTGAACCAAACTAAATACTGGAGTATTGCTAAATTAAATAGAAGAGTGCGTATGGAAATTAAACAATGCCCACTACTGGTGAATGACTGATGATGGGATGTTGCAAGTGAGCAACTAGTTTTGGTTTGGTACAAATGTATATGTAGGGACCCCTTATTTATAACCTTTTTTTCTCTTTAATTGGTTGATTTCAGTAAATTAATCACTCGTGTAAATTAAATTAAAATTTACCAAATTGAAATTTACTGGACCAAGCAAAATACTGGAGTACTTGTGAATAATATAGAAGAGTATGTATTGAAATTAAACAATGCCCACTACTGGTGAATGGCTGATGATGGGTTGTTGCAGGCGAGCAACTAGTTTTTGGTTTGGTCTAAATGTATATGCAGGGATCCCTTATTATAAACTTTTTTTCTTTAATGGGTTCATTTCAATAAAATAATTACTCCCTCTGTCCCCGGTTTAACTGTATATTTTACTATTTCATGATTTTGTAACACCCCAAAAGCACAACCAACTTGCTCAACGCAAGTATCGGGTCAGACCTAAACGAATTACCATAACCCATCTGATTGGATTACTTAAATGCAGTAACGAGCAAACAAAGTTTATGCGGAAGCAAATTTAAAAATATAAAATATAACTTATTATTACAGTGAAAGTTTTATAATAAGTGTTTTAAATTGTTTAACAATAAAAGTTCTAAATTAGTTTCTATATTCGAAAGTCCATCCAGGATCCTATCCCAAATGAAGTAAAGGTGTCACGTACGAGCTCTCACTCTATCTGCTCAGCTACACCTGTTAGGATTGTTTAAATTAGGATAAGCTCATTGCTTAGTGTGGTTCAATCACCAATATTTACCAAGTGGAGCTTTAGTGATCACATAAAGCAAATAACCACATAACTCCTAGCACATAGTAAAAGGATACGGGTGGCTAATGCCAAGTTGTAGTCAAGTGCATATATGGCAACTTTGACTGAACATACAGGGCATAACCTTTTCAGTAGTGCCCGAAGGCTATCAGATCCAGAAGTCCATTCTCATCAACCACATCCAATATGTTCAGTTACGAGCTCGTATGAGTACCAGATGGTTATGCTAGCATACTAGAACGCCATGAGTAGCCGATCGATCGTACGTTACGGTCAATACCGTTCTCCATCGATTTAGATCAAACTACAATCACGTGGGGGACCCCGATAAACACAAACAAGTAATCAAGTAGCACGCAGTCAAATTTGACACGGCAAGATAAACTACAAACCGGTCATTCACATATAATCAGTAATTAATTTAACATAGTATCACCATAATTAAGCACAATATGATAAAATACACGTCGTGCTTAATTATTATGAAATAAAACGACAAACATGGAAAGAACATAATATTTATAACATTTCATGCATTATATAAAATTCTCAGATAATAAATTTGAAATTAATAGGCATAAAATAGCATGCAATCATAAATTTTAATTTAATTTGTGCTCGAGCGATGAAAACACTCAGCTTAACAAACTGCATAGCCAATTATAATTATCGCATATTGCAGATCCAATTGTAATTACCGCCCTATTTATAGTTTCTTTGGCCATTTGCTTTAAAACAGAAGCACTCCCTCTATTTTTTTTATTTGTGGCATCATATGTATAAGTGCTTGCATTTAAGTGAATAAAATGAGTGGATAAAATTGAATGTAGAAAGTAAAAGGTAGAATGAGTGAATGAAATTAAAAGAATCTTGCCAAAATGTAAAATGTGTCATTTAAAAAGAAATATTTTAATAAGGTAAGTCTGTCACGAATAGAGAAACAGAGTAAGTACAGGAGTAGAGCAGATCTGCTGCATGAGGATACCTACGTGTCCTTTACCCTTTGATTGCCGAAGGCTAGTCAGCCTTGAGTTTCATGAAATTGGAACACGTAAGTTGTGTTCCTGGGGTGGGTTGGCCGCTCACTGATGATAACTTCATATTTATATCAGCCTAATTTTTTCATACTCATATCTGTTTCATTATCTTTTGTAGGTATAAATTTAAAATTTATTTCCGTCTCATTGGGTATTATTTAAATTGGGTCTTCCTATACACTTCATATTAATTGTACCCATCTCACTTATATCTCCAAAAATAGCTAAAATTCATTTTTACAGTAACTTTATATTTAAATAAATAAATGTATTTACATGAAAATATTACCAAATCTTATTCTAATCAGAATAAAAGACTATTTTCGAAAAACCTAATGGTATGGGTTTGAAAATATTAACTCTTCAAAAGCCCACATGGTCGAGCTATTGGAATGAAATAAAATAATGTTACAATAGTTTACAATGATCACACTGCCTCATTAAAATTTCAGTGGGAAAAAGAGTATAGTGTTTTTCACAACGTCTTCAGTTAACCGACAAGTTTGAATAATTAATTCAAGCTCTAGCTGACTTATTCTTGAATTCTTCATCATGTAGATGATCCAACAAAGCATTCAATGTCGCATCTCTAACCTTTGTTCTTGACCTTGTCATCGGTCCAACCATGTCACTTAGAGGATCCCGAACATAACCATTGAATGTTTGACCAAGTCGTGGAATATCTTTATTTATAGTGGTAGACGTCTTGGCATCTCCATCATTCCCTATGTGGTCGAAAGGTTTCACCCTCGAAACCGAATCGTCTTCAAAGGTAAATGGAGATAAATCAACAACATTGAAGGTAGTCCTAACACCATAATCGCCAAGTAGATCAATCTTGCAGGCATTGTCATTCACACGTTCTAACACTTGAAAATGACCATCACCACACGGACTTAGTTTAGATTTCGGGGAATTTGGAAACCTCTCCTTCCACAAATGCAACCAAACCTATCGCCCTCCTTGAAGTGTACAATGTGGCGCCCAGGGTTTACTCGTGCAGCATTCTGAGCATTTGTCCTTTCAATATTCAATTGCACTTTCTCATGTAATTGCTTCACAAAATCAACCTTCTTTTCTCCATCCATATTGCGCACCTATGTAAAATTCAAAGGAAGTAAATCAAGAGGTGTACTAGGTAGAAAACCATAAACAATTTCAAAAGGAGGTAAATAAGTAGTAGAATGAACTGTGCGATTATAAGCAAACTCTGCTATCAGAATGCATGCTTCCCAATTTTTCAAATTTTTCTGGACCAGGCACGTAGAAGTGCCTCTAAAGTGCGGTTTGTGACCTCTGTTTGTCCATCAGTTTGAGGATGACTTGTCGTAGAAAACAACAATTTTGTCCCTAACTTGCGCCACAATGTATTCCAAAAGTAGGATAAAAAATTTACATCCCTATCCGAGACTATGGACGCAAGGATCCCATGAAATCGGACCACTTGCTTCAAAAATAAATCCGCGATATGTTTTGCGTCATCTGTCTTCCTACAAGGAATAAAATGTGCCATTTTCAAAATTTTATCAACACCCACAAAGATATAATCATTACCGGCTTGGGATTGTGGTGAGCCGAGAACAAAATCCATAGAAATATCAATCCAAGGATGTGTAGGAATGTGTGAAGGAGTATATAACCCATGGGGCTTAGTTTTCGACTTAGCCTTCAAATAATCAATACAAATCCTACAAATCCTATCAACAGAAAGAGGCATTTTCGGCCAATAGAAGTGTTCTCGCAACAAATTATAAGTTTTTAATGCACCAAAATGTCTCATTAAACCACCTGAATGAGCTTCTCTAACAAGTAATTCATGCATAGAACATTGAGGAACACATAACCTATTATTCATAACAAGAATCCATCATGCCAAAAAAATTTCTCGTATGAACCATTTTCACATGCAGCATAAACAGATGAAAAATCAGGATCAGTAGCATAAAAATCTCGCACAAAAGAGACTTCGAAAAGGAAACATTCCAATCGTGTAAGTAATAAATGTCTACGACTCAAAGTATCAGCAATATTTTCTTTACCCTTCTTGTATCGCAACACTAAAGGAAAATATTCAATAAAACTAGACCATTTAGCATGAAGTTTATTCAACTTTATCTGACTCTTCAAATATTTCAACGATTCATGATCACTATGAATAAATAATGGTTCCATGTCTCTAATGCTTGCACAATTGCGTAAAATTATTTATCATACACAGGGAAATTTAGAGCACCGCCATTTAACTTTTCACTGAAGTAAGCTATAGGTCGATTCTCTTGCATCAAAACAGCAACAATACCAACAACAAGAGCATCACAATGAATCTCAAAAGTACCATTAAAATCAGGCAAGGCAATAACAGGAACATTACATAATCTCACTTTCAATTCATTAAATGCATTCTCTTGTTCATCACCCCAAACAAATCTCACATCCTTTTTAACTAGCTCATTTAAAGGTGCAACAATAGATGAAAAATCAAGCACAAACCTTCTATAAAAACTGGTTGAACCATG
Source organism: Rubia peregrina (assembly GCA_032355705.1). NCBI lineage: Eukaryota > Viridiplantae > Streptophyta > Magnoliopsida > Gentianales > Rubiaceae > Rubia > Rubia peregrina. Next base: position 9,255 of record JAULKK010283455.1, read on the forward strand.
AAAAAATGTACCTGATTGGCATTGGCAGGTCTCGGCCAAGACTTGATGGCCTCTATTTTTATTTCGTCGACTTTTATGCCCTCCTTAGAGACCACAAAACCAAGAAACACTACTTCAGAAGCGCAAAAAGTACACTTCTTGATGGTCTCACAGAGTGCAACAAGAACCATTTTAACATGCTCAATATGTTCATCAGTCGATTTAGAGTAAATCAAGATATTATCAAAATAAAAAAACAACAAAATGACCAATGAACTTTCTCAAGACATGATTCATCAACCGCATAAAAGAACTAGGAGCATTGGTTAATCCGAAAGGCAAAACAATCCATTCATATTACCCGAACTTAGTTTTAAATGTAGTTTTCCATTCATCCCCTTCATTAATTCGAATGTGATGGTAACCCTGAGTCAAATAAATTTTAGTATATATCATAGATCGATGTAAATTTTCAAGCATATCATCTAACCTAGGGATAGAATGGCGTTATTTAATGGTTATCTTGTTAATAGCACGACAATCAATACACATTCGCCAAGTTTTAGCTTTCTTAGGAACTGAAATTTCAGGCACAACACAAGGACTTAAATATTTGCGCACATAACCTTATTGAAGTAATTCCTCTACTTGTCATTGTAGTTCCTTTGTCACCTCAAGGTTTGCTTTGTAAGCTGGTCGATTAGGTATAACAAAACCTGGAATCAAGTCAATTTGATGTTCAATTATCACAGAGGGAGTACAATGACATGTGGCAACTCCTCCGAGAACACACCCTTAAATTCCTGCAACATCTCAGCAAACCGTGGAGGAACATGCACAGGTATATCCTCTTTGGCGACAAAACTATCTTTAAAATGTAAAATTAACACACGAGAATGATTAGAAAAAGCATGGTTCACATCCCTAATAGAAGAATAAAATGATTTTCAAGATTTGCGTTTCATCATATAAACTAAAGGTAAGGGACTAAGATGTAAAGATAAAACCTTTCTCGAATGTTCATAATCATTCACCGACTTACCTGAATAGACTTTTCCTGACTTATTGTCGACATTGTCAGGGTTTTGGCCCCCAATTTTCCTCCTTTGGCCGATCGGATCTGAACCCTGATTATGGTTTTGTTCGGCCACTTCTAAATCAGTCGCAAACTTTTCTTTGTCGCTTTTCATGCGTCTCTAGGCCTCAATAACTTCAACTGTTGATAATGGAACTAATGTATACCTTGTTCTATCCTTAATCACAGTAATCTTGTTAGTGTAAATATTATGCACAGATTTACGATCAAATTTCCATGGTCGTCATAACAAAATATGACTAGATTTCATAAGTATAACATCACATAAGATAGAATCATGATATTTTCCGATCTTAGAGTTAATCATGCATTGTTTATTAAATCTAATCTCACCACTACCATTTAACCAAATAAGTTTATAAGGTGATGGATGAGTAACAACAGGTAAAGACAATGATTTGACAAGAAGATTGGAAAAAATATTAGCACAAGATCCTCCATCAATAATCAGTAAACAATTCTTATCTTTCACAAGGCAACGAGTATGAAAAATATTCATTCTTTGTACCTGAGTTTCGGACACTTGAGAGTTTAATGCTCTCAATGTCACGAAATTACCTTGTGTTTCGGGACCTTGTTCACGATGATCTCATCTTCTACCTCTTCTTCTCCAAATTCTTCAAGAGGTGGCATATCAGCGTATTCATATTCTTCATTGCCTTCCTCAATGGTTTCTAACACTCTAGCATGGGGACAGTTTCCACGAATATGCCCTCTTTCTTTACAATGAAAACAAGTACTGAAACCGAATTCGACGAAGATGTAGGGGACTTACATGAATTTCTTGACGACTATTGGCTAGAAACTTGAGGAAACATCCTCCTACCATTTGTGTTGAATGTCGAGTTTGAGTAAACTTGACCCGAGCCACGGCCACCCATGGATGCGCCTCTTCCTCTGAACGTAGAACATGGTTGCTAACACTTGATCGTTGATTGGGAAATCCGAATTGTTTCTTCCTTGGCCGCAACGTACTCTCTACCAACCTTTCTTTCATTAATAAATCATCCAGAGATGTGGTGCTGAAGCTTGACTGGCATTTGAAAGTTCTGCCGCAGTCCTTCAATGAATCGATTTTTAATGAATGCGTCGTCTTTTTTCATGCCAACCCTTCTCATGGTCAACTCGAGATCTTTCCAGTAATCATCAACCGTGCGAGTTCCTTTCTTCATGTTAGCTAAGTAAGAATTTTGTTCCATCAGATAAGTAGGTGGAACATGATAAGTACGTAGCTCAGTTTTCCATCTCTCCCAGGTGGAGATAGGTTTCTTCCTGGAAAGTTGTCTCTTTTCCTTCACATTCTTCAACCACTCAGGCGCATAATGTCTAAAGGAATACTGCGCCACTTTCACTTTTCCCTCTCTCGATAGTTGTTGAGATCAAATAGATTCTCAATCTGTCGCTCCCAATCAAGATGCTTCACCGGATTCTGTTGACCATCGAATCGAGGGATTTCAAACCCTTGATTTCTCGTGCCTAATCTGAATTATACCCTTATTCCGAACTATCGTGTGTTCTCCTTCAGGAAGAATGATTTTTCTCATGGCGATGCCTTCTTGAAGATCCTCGTCGCAATCGTCTTTCCGATTCATTTGATTATTCATCGGAACTACCATAACCCTGGAATTTGTGAACAAATCCCTGAGATTCTCCTCTCTTGGCCATGGATTTTGGTTTAGGAGGTTCCATGAAGTCTATTTTTCTCGCCAATATTTGCATCTCACTCATCATGGCATTCATCGTGATAGCAAATCGATCGGGGTCAAGTGGTTCATTAGGTTTAAACATATGGCGCTCCCAATTATCTTGAGCCTCTTCTCGTGATTGCTCTGCTCGTCTACCATTAGTCGTGTTAGTTAGAGGTATAGTATTGGGATTTCTCTGAAAAGGCGGGATGAAACAATTATCGCCCGCCATCTCTGCTAGGCTGTTAAGAAAAATAAACGGTTAGAAATAAAAATCAGCCCCCTTCCCTTTGTTTAGAAAGGTCACTCACAAAGTTTATAACACTCACAACTCACAAGGTGAAGGCTAATATGCGGGAAATCGATCAATTCATTGCAAAATCAAAGCAATATAGGAGTAGAGTACTGCAGAATTTATTTCAAAATTTCAAAATATATAAACTCAAAATTGGGGTCTAAGATTTGGTATTACAAATTTGAAAAACAATAAGGAACAAAATTCAATTTGAATGGCATGAATCGGAGCTGTAATGAAGAAGCTATGATCAAAACAAGAATGCTTTATATAGGCTTTAAAAAAATCCGAGAATTAAAGAAACTTTTCCGAAATCAAATAGGATTAGGATTTTAACCCCAAATTATTCTTGAATTTGAAAATACCTGAATACTTGCTTCCCAAGGTGTGATTCTCAGCTCCAACCCACTCCCAATATATATATAGAAACCCATTTTTCCGATTCCGACTAGCATTTTGTTTTGCTTTTCCTTTTTCAAGCCGGATTTCCTTTTTCTTCTCTTTTTTTTCTTCTATAAATTCAAATCTTTTCAAGAATAAATCACACAAAATAAGATCCTTATTTTCCAAAATTTTCAGCTGTGCAACCCCAAAATATTTTCAAAAATTGCAAAATAGCCTCAAACTTTCTAAAAATTACAAAAGGGCCCAAATTCCAATTTTCCAAATCCTATTTTCCGATTTTGAAAAACCAAAATCTACTACCCTTGTTTTTTATTTTCATTTTTTGGAACAATTAAAGCCAATATAAAACTTCCTCTCGATTTAAATGAACTTTGAGGTATTCAAGATCGTAAGGATCAAGAATATGACACTATATCTGGAAAGACACAAAAGACTCCATTTTTTTGGATAAGGTGTAATCAAGAATCAAAGAAAAATTCAATATTACAGAATCAAAGAACGATAAAGAAAACAAATAGAATTATGAGCATGCAATAATTCTTCAGAAGAATGGACGAAAAATATCGCAAGCACATAAACTGTATAAGCTACCTAAAACTACGAAACTGACCGAGGAGGTTAAGGCGGATAGTACTCATTAAAGCTCAGACCCTTCGATGTTCTCCTGACTCGATTGATGAAGGTGAAGGCAATACCGAAGTATTCTAACTCTCAGACCCTTCGACGTCCTTCAACTCAAGATTCAACCTTCCTACTAAGAAAGATCAAACAAAAATAGTTAGAATAAGACGCGAATGAGTTAATAATTTAAAGTAAAAAAATTGAAATAAATTCAAAGCAGAAACTCAAAACCCCTGATGATCAGATCGGCCAAGGATCTTTTACTTTGCTCTGATACCAACTGATATGAATCTCCATGTGAAGACTCTAGATTACAGAATATCAGATCTTTATTTAGACAGAGAATCATGCCCAACTCAGTATAAAAGCACGAAATTGCAGCGTCTAGCCTGCAGGGTACACTTACAAAGGAAATCGAAACTTAAATAGCCCGCAGGTTTAAGCAACAAGGAAGATAATGAGAATGTCTCAAAATTCTGAATATATGTTTGATAAATGAATGAATAATCTCGGCCAAAACCTTCTCTTTAAATAGAGAAGAATTCGATCTCATCAACCCTAATCACAATCTGAATTTGAATTAACTTTTACAATAGCTTTAAGCTAAAACCATATCTAGCTAAAATACCAAAAATCAAATCCTACTCTTACCTTATTTCTAATTCTCGGCCAAGCATGGTAAGAATTAGACTAGAAAAATATCTCCTTATCTAATCTTACCAAATCTAATTC
>JAULKK010283463.1:0-14067 GCA_032355705.1 Rubia peregrina
CGTAGGGATCAATAAATCATCTCCTAGGATAGCTCTAGTTGTGGCAGAGTTAAGGTTCCTCCAGGTGAGTTGTTCATTTTGCCTTGCTAGTCTAACTCTTGCCACTTCAGCCAGATGGTGAGCTACTTGATTTTCCCCTTGTATCAATGTTGGAGCTTTGCTGAGGTTGTCTCCATGAGGTCTGCCAGGTCGAGCAACTCCAAATGCAATCTCCAGAGTAATACCACCTGCAAGCAATCAGTTTCTACAGTCAGAGGAAGAAAACCTTGTTGCAAGCATGTTCTAATACCAATAATTAAACCAATAATCTCGGCATGAAGAGGACATGTTGAACGCTTTGTATGATCAGTGCCCATATAACATATATCTCCTATATAATCCCTAACTATCAAGCCTAGTGTAGCATCAGTCAGCCAAGAGAAAGAAGCATCAGTATTCAGTTTTGGTATGATTGGTTTGATAGATTGTCTTAGCTTCTTTGGGGAGTGAGAATTGTGAAATTATTAAATCTATGAGGGAACAGGGGTTGTCTAAAAATAAATGTTATATGTATTGGGGAACTGTATTTGCATGCTACATTCCGCTTATGTTTTTGCTCATTTTTTTACTTGGATACTAGTAAAAGTTTAAGTGTGGGGGAATTGATCTGCACCTAAGAGCATTTGTTATCCAATGCATTTTGCACTTCTATTTGTATTTTTTGGTTGGTTGATAGAAAGGTTTAGTTGTGTTTACATTACAAGGGGTTTAGATAGCCATTGTTGTTTTTCTTGTCAAAATCCTTAGTTTTGTAGATTTATTAGACCTAATAGACACTATGTCCTTACGAGCATATAGATATTGTTTGTGAGCTTATTTCTTAGATTGCTCATAAGCACTTCGGTGTAGATTGTAGAAGGCCATTCTCTAGGATAGTAGTCGATAGTAGAAGGCCACAACACAAAACATGGTAGTAGATGAAACCAATCCAAGAAGAGAAACGAGTCGAAGATCGAACAAGTGAAGAACTCGCACAACCGTGTTATACTTCACGGGTCATGCCAGCCAATCCGGGTGGTGCAAAAGAGTCATGTCATGGGTCGCAAGAAACTACATGGCTCATGCCGTTCAACGGTCTCGTGCAGCTAAGTATGCAACATGGGCCATGCCATATTGCACAGCCTGTACCCCTTGAAGTTCAAAATCATAAGACCAGCCCACGTCCCATGAAGCTTTGTACGATCGCACCATCAGTTGCCAGGAAATTGACTCACAGCCGACAGCGTAAGATTTTTCATAGCTCGTGCTGATCAGAAGGTGAATTCAATCTTCCAACCGACAGCTCTCTAGGAATCACACGGTACGTGCTGTTCAAATACTCAGAAGACCCCAGGATATGCACCTAGCCGGCGACACGTACTATATTCTACGGCCCCGACCTAGTGGTCAACTAGGCTTTAGTTGCCTTTTTTTTTTTACTTTTTCAAGTCCCAATTCCCATATAGTATGCATAGAGACTTATGTCTTCTGGGGTTTAAGTTTTGGATAGTCAGTTTTTCATTCTCCTTGTTTTTCCTAAGAGCAGGTAGAGAGAGAAAGGGGCTAACCCTTCTCCCTTTGTTTAATTCTTCTATTTTTCCCAAGGGCATTGAATCTAATGGATCAATTAAGTTCAATTCTAAGGAAGTGGTTTGTATTCATGACTTGGTAGTTATTTTGTGAGATTCTAAGATCTTCCTATCCTTTAATGCTTACGAATATTATGTTTGACTTGTGCCTTATATTATTGTTAAATGCATGATTATTATCCTATGTTTGCATACACCTTAGTCTATTTTGATGTATGGTACATTATTGTTGTCTTATTAGAGTGTAGTTGGGGTAAAAGTAGGAGTGAGAAGTTCGCAACTGTGTGGGTGTATACACGTGGGTCCTGAGAACCGCTCTAATGACCACGCTAGTTCAATCGGCTGGAGTCTGATAGGCAAGGATAAAGCAGTTAGTAGAAACTAGGGTTGGTATAATTTGACCTTTGTCGTTACAACCCTAGAATCACCATGAGGTGCCAATTACTTTTCCTCTATTGACCTAGGGAGAAGCATTCATACTGGAGTTCTTGGGACGTAATTATTTATGGGGAAGAGTAGATTTGAACAATAGGTAGGGCTGCTGATGCACTTCCAGAATGACGGAGGTTGTGTCAAAAGAAGAAGGTGGGACCACCTTTGTGTGACAGACAAGTGGACGTATTGACTATCGACCACACTATGTGACATAAGTATTAGGATAGGTTTATGTGTCTTTTATTTTATAGAATATAGGATCGAAATATACTACCGGTCATGTAACGCAAACATTCCCAAAGTGCTAGTTTTATATAGTTCTCTCTCTTGTTCTTGCATGCTTATAATTGTTATATATCCCCCCCAAAGAAGAAAAAGAAACCCTATATGCAACATTAACTATTCTTCACACGTGATCATATTGAAGACCCAATTGCAGTTTTGCGTGGTTAGCCTTTAAATTTCTTGCATCTCTTTGTACAATCTTAGACTTACCACTATCTACCCCTTGGTTTAGTTTAGTAGTAAGAATGGGAGCCACATTATAAATATCTATTTTTTACTGCAAGAGCTCCGTGGGTTAATTCTCCCTAAAGTGTGACCCTGCACAGTGTGGATCACCAGCCATTAGTCCTGAAAAATGAATATTTTAAGTGCAAACTAGCCTAAAAAATGCAATGTGTGACGTCAACCATGCGTCGCAGGAACATGTTGGTCCCGAAAAGTGGCTTGGTCGGCATGTACCAATAACGTTGCTCTATAGTCATTATAATAGAACGCTTGACCGATGCAGAAATGAGGATGCTTATACAATTTTAAAGTAAACTTAAATGCTTGTCTGAGACATCAGTAAAAAATTGGTTTTACTGATGGTCAACCCGACATAGGTGCGATGTCTCATACACCAATTTTTTAAAATTAAAATAAGAATGTACAATGTCGCACACAATTTGCTGTGACCGACATGTAACCAACATGGTACCGACGTCGCATGCATCAGAGGTAGCTACAGGAAAAAACATAGAAACCCAGAAAAAATGATACATTAATAATAGAAAATTAAACAAAATAGTCCAAAAATATACCAAAACATAGTACCTAGGTTCATATTTAACGAAACTTCACAGTTTAAAAAATCATAATAAAAGCTAGAAAACCAAAAAATACAAAACATTAAAGACCATAGATGGAACAAAGTAAAGTAACAATTACAAAAATGTAGGTGTTAGAAGAGTAAACAAACACACCTTTGACAAGATAGAAGAGAAGAGGCGTTGTGAGACTATTAAAATTTGCGGGAAACTTGGGAACAAAAGCTTGAATTGATTGTGAGAGACCGCATATCTATGGTTGTTTCAGATTGACAATGTTTTAGACCCTTGGGATATCTCCCTCGCATGTAGCAACGTCGCACATATGTCGGTTTAGGCGACAAGGAATCGATCCATGACCAACGTCGCACGTTTATATGGGGATAACAATTTCAGCCCGCCAGTATAACAAATGAGCCCACCAAGGACCAAAATGAATAATAGTCACTTTCACACAAGTACATAGTACATTACCGCAAAAAATATATTTGGTAGTATATTTGATGTCCCCCACCTAGGGAAATAATAATCAATAGTCCGAATTTATTTCAAAAAAAAAATCGCAACAAATATTTGCTAGTTTCAGAATTATTGAAACAAATTATTCATCACACACAAGTCTTTCTAGTTTTGTGAATGATCATAATATTACAACTTTGTTCATATGTTAGGTTAAATATTAATAATTCAATAACATTTAAAATAAAATTCACTAAATATATAATATATTAAAGATTAAAATACAAGAAAACAAATTTTAAAAAATTGAATTAGTTTGTTTCAAATTCTAAGAAGTAAAACAAATCTGGGATATTTTCTCTCGAAGAAGAACACTCTTTGCTTTTTGATCTTCATCTCTTAGCCTCCAAATTTGCGTAAATCTTTGAACTTTGTGTTTTATTCCTTTCATTCCATGAATGTGTTTAACGGGGGGAACTGGAATTTGATATATTTTTTTAAATATTTTGTATGTAGGTTATGTGCATGAGCTTAGTTAAAGTAAGTGTGGGGAAGATTGTGACTTTTTAGTTAAGATGACATGATGTGCTAAATGTTAGGTGTTTATGAATCATGATTCTTAGTAAGTGATGTGTTCATAAGCCTTGTATATTATTTTCCACCTTCGTTTGCTCTTGTGCTGTGATAGAATAGGTCCTAAGAGGAGTAGAAAGGAACTACTTCCCTAATTGATAAGGGTAAGAGTTCGACCAAGGTTGAGAGACAAGAGACAAAAACACCCGTGGCTCCAACTCCTGCCATATTTGATGACTTAATGGGGTTGACAAAACAATTTGGGGTTGCAGGTCAGAAGTGGAAAAATCTTGATAGGCCAAAGATAGAAATTTTCAAGACCAGGCTCGCTTCTGAAGAGATATTGGTGGCATGAGGTCTGCTCAAAACCCACCTACTTGCTAGGTCGGATAGGCCTAGAAAGCTTCTTCGAGATTCATGCCAAGACACATATCCGATAGTATTTGGAATTCTTGGAAACCGTGGAGCAAATATCCGATGATGGCGGAATAAGGACTATCACATTCCACTTGAAAGAAAATAATTACTCAATTACCAATAGGGAAGTTGCTGGAGCGTTCGGGTGGAAGTATGGGAATGAAGTTCCGAAGACATGTAGGCATGGTATCCCATTCTCGTTGGGAAACTTTTGGAGTAACTTTGTGGGCGTGGATAGGAACAACTTGGGCAAGAGTACCGCAATTGTCCACTCATTTTTATGGTACGTGCTCTGACTCCTATCCATGAGAGTTCTATGCCACGGGGAGATCTCTCGAAGACCTAACAGAGACATGCAAATTCTCCAGTCTACAACTTCGAAGGGAAGAATTCATTTTCTTGTTGAAGAAGAAAGCCTATAAAATACCACTAGGAGGAATTATCAGCCTACTTGCGCAGTACCAAGGACATGAGGTGCCATTTGATTTTTATTTGGATAATTTGGGCCATTTGCGGAAAAGATATACCATGGAGAAGTTGTCAAGAGCTTCTATAATAGGAAACACCACCACAGGGGATTTTTAGCAATATGGTGGCGTGGCCGTGTGTAGCTTATGGTACTTCCTAAACCCGAATGCACAATAATAAATCATGACACCGCGTTGGAGGATCTTTTCATAACTCATGATCTGAGGTTCGGGAAAGCTTTCTACAACACCTCATCAGCCTTAGATCTAAACATCGAAGAAAAAGGTGGTGAGAATTCCTCCAGAGTACAACCTACCAGAACCAATATATCAGTGGACTTCTTTGATCAATTTCACACATTTAAGGAACAACTCTTGAGTTGAACTCAAATGGTGCAAGAAGTTAGTTACGTGGTAGTTGGGATGAGCTTACAAATGGAGGAGTTTGGGATGAGGCTTAATTCTATGGACAAAACCATGAGGGATTGGGAAGTTAGACTAGACTCCATCGAGAGAGAAGTGAAAGAAGAGTTCTCCATAGTAGATAGGAAAGCCGATGTGTAAGAGGAGGCCATGGAGCAATTGATTCAGCGGAGGCCATGGAGCAATTGATTCAGAGGATGCATGCCTTAAAGCTAGAGGATTTTTGTGATCTGGTTCCCTATGAAAGGAAAGAGTTGAGGCAAGAAGAGAGAAGAAAAAAGTGCAAGACGAGGCAAATGAGAGCGGGCCCTTCGGGGTCCCAAGAGTAAGTGCTTACCATTCTCCCTAATCCACTATTGATGTTTACACTTTTTTTGGGGGACAATCCAAAGTTTAAGTGTGGGGGTGGAGTAGTTAGGCAATTAGGAACACTAGAAAAATATTTATTTGTTGTTTTCTTTATTATCCATGTAGTATGAAGCCTATTTTTGGCATTTTGTGCTACAATTCTTTTTAGAAATAATATATACCAGGCTGAGTCGAAAAAGAAAGGGAGACTTAGGCAACAATGGAAAAGGCCCGGATAGGTTGAAAAACCTATGTAAAAGTGAGAGGCCAATTGGTGTGGAAAAAGGTGAGATGTGAGCTTTAAAAAATGAATAAATGTCGGAATCTAGGATGAAAACCAAAAAGGGCTCGTAGAAAAAATGAGAGAAAATTAGAGAAATTGAAACTTATTCCACGCTTCTCTTGGATTGTCTTTTGGTAGCTTCTTTCGATAGAGTAGGCTAGCTTCGCACATTCACATGATTGAACCTCAAATTGATTTTGTATGTTGGTTTGTTAGAATGTATTACTTTCTTTGTATTATGAGAGTGTACGATATTCTTACCTCATGAGGGCTAGGGTAGTCTAGGAATAAAAATGTTGGGTGTTATGGGAAAATTCTTTGCATGCTATATTAGGTTTAGATCTCTACTTGTACTTATTTTCTTGAAGACAGGTAAAGGTTTAAGTGTGGGAGATTCGATGTGACGTCAAATGCATATGTTTCCTAAGGCATTTAGCATATCTTTTGTTATATTTTGTATGGTAGATTGTTAGATTTAGGAGAGTTTACATTACAGTGGATTTAGATGACCGTTTAAGGTTTTCTTATCTATATCCCTCATTTTGTAGCTAATTTTATATCCAGTGGATTCTATTTCTCTACGAGTTTCTAGATCCATTTTTGTGAGCTTTCATTTGTAGATTGCTTGTACGTACTTCAAATTATGTAGAAGGCCATTGCAAGATTGGTGGTAAATAGTAGAAAGTCACTAGCAAGGATTGTAGTAAACTAAATGCCATAAGCTGAAAACATGGTAGTTGATAGATGCGCCGAAGAAAATGAGTTGATCCGCATTGCGCGGGGTCGTTAGCTTTTGGGAGAATTAACCCACAGAGCACTGCGAGATCAAAGATAAGATTTATATTATGCTCTCGTATGCTCAGTACCAACTACTAGAATGTAGTTAGTTGCAAGTCCGGGGTCGTTCACAGAGATTCTAGAATCTGAAAGTTAACTAGACACAACTCACAATTAGGCGTCACTCCAATTGTGTGTCGTGAATAGCTAGTTCTATAAACATATATTGGAGGGGTTCAATCTAAACAACTAATGATTCTGAAATTCAGAGAGATGAAATTATATTAAACTAGCCTTAGGGATATTTTCATAACATGACTGATGAATGACATGTTTCCCTAGGCCATTAGAGTCAAAGAAATTGGTGTCTCGTGATGACTCTAGGGTTGAAATGACTACACGACAGCCCTAGTTACTACAAACTATCATGCTCATTGTATCGAGGTACATGGAGGGTTTGCACCCCCGTTACGGGCATCTATAATCCCTAACATGAATTATTGTTACACAATAACCCAATCAAGCTAAGCTCTAATGATTGGAATGGTACTCTCAATCATACATTCATGGACTCACTTCATTGGTACTCACGAACATATAATAGTCCTAACTCTACACTTTCAAGGTAGCAAACAGGTCTAACACAATAACATATAACATATGAAACTATGGTACATCATAAAATATAAATAATATGCATCTGTAAAGAATATAAAACAGAAGTCAAACATGAATATTTATAAACATAAAAGATAGAAGATCTAGAATCTCACAAACTCATCACTTAATCATGAATACAAATAGATCCCCATGTAATAAACTACTCTACTGGTAATATTAAATCCATGGCATTCATTGGATTAAATCATGGATCTATGAACAAAGAGAAGGAAATGAGAAGAAGAACTCTAGAGATGGAGATAGACTTCTCATCTTCCTTCCTACCTACCAAGAGTAAAATCTTCATTTTGTCTACTTACTAAACCCTTGGAGACTAAAGGCTCCTCATATTAGAGAAGATAAATGGGCCTCAAAACATCCAAGTTTGGAAAACCCCTAGTGAACAATTAAGGCTACCAATAGTGGTAGAGGGCCGTGTAAAAGGACACGGCCCGCGCCACACGGCATATGCAAAAAGGTACATGGGCCACAGATTGAAGTTGCTCCCCAGGTGTAATCAATACAAGAAAAATGACCTATTACTTCACCCCTCTTATCTCAGTTTTTTTTTGCGTAGGTCACATAAACTGAAGTAAAAAAGTTCTTTAACCTTGGTTATTTTTATTTTCATAGTAAATAATATTGTTTACCTCTTTTAATAAATAACCAAGGTGAATAATATGTTTCTTTACTCGGTTATTATAGCTAGTGAAGTAAAGGTTAAAGAAACAAAGTAAATAATCTTACTGAATAATGTGTGTCGTCGCATATGTTGTTTAAAAAGACTTGTCTATTGTATAACTAGCCCAGCAACTAAGGGCTGCTAACTTCTAGGCCCATCCCAATCCCAATTACAAATAGACAAATCCATTCAGCCTAAGGTTCAAGTCAACCACAAACTGATAAAAGCAGAATATTGTGATCGCGGATCCAACCATTAACCGAGAAAAAAGAAATGAAGACAACCACTTAGACATGAACCTTAAATATAGTGACCATGATGCGATCCATGATGGCAATCCCTAATAATGTAGAGCCACGACTATGATAGGCAATAAATACAGCAAGAGCGACACTGTCTCATGTAAGTGAAACTATACTGGGAAATTCGAGTTCTATAAGGAAAAGTCTGACTTGATTGTTGAAGTGTTTTCCTATAAATTACTTCCAGGATCTATTTTATAGGATGAGATATTCCAAGGTTAACAACATGTGATTTACTTTGTTGGATTACCACATCAGTTGGCGCCGTCGGTGAAAAAGAACTTTTTTTCATTTCAATATCCTTCAAGTAAACAATGGTGTTCACTAGAAGTGAGAAAAACCACAACCACCAGACGCAAGATCAAATAGCTGGTCACAATAAAAACATACATCCCAGCAACGACCAAGCATGTGTCCCTAGTAGAGACATGGAAAATAGTAAGGGAGATACAGAGGATGATCAGGAGGAATTAGAATATCCTAATACAAACTTTAAAAAAAGAGATATGAGCGTTTGCTACATTCGTAGAAGCAAATAGAGAAAACATGTACAATCAGTTCTTAGCCACGCTCAAGCCGAAATCTCTGAGGATAAATTAAAGACCAAGGTAAGGGTATGAGAGCCTTAAGTATGAGGATGAATTAAGGGATATAGTGATTGATAAAGATGCGGATAAATCACCGTTGGCACTGCATCTTCGAAATTTCAATTTTCTTATCGGGAACAGTGATCACGTGGAATGAACACTTGCCAAATGGAAGAAATAAGTCTTGGGAACAATTGTTAGATTTGTTTTTGGGCCGCTTCTACCAAAAGAAGAAGTTCACAAAAACAATCGGTTACCGAAACCAAATAGCTCAGCAAAGTGTCGAACGTCTCACATACTATGATAACAAGTTCGTCACTGAAAGTATGCAGGTTTTCGATCTGTCATTCTAGTCCTCTTATAGGAGGCATGATATTAGGAGGCATGATATTAGGAGAATTATACAAGAAAATCACGAAGAACACGTCGAAACCCTAAGATACTTGTAGATATTTATTAAGAAACATGTGCAAGCTGAAGAAGCGATATTGCCATCATGTCTATACATGAATTAACTGAGTCGCTATCCAACAATGCCTAGAAAGCCAAGGCTAGATTCATCACCACAAAAGATTGTTTTCAAGAGGCTTTGTTTTGACGAGACAATCACATTTAGCGAAGAGGATACAGTTCCCAATGTTTCACCTCATAATGACCAATGGTCATTATAGCTAAAATTGGAAATACAACATTTTATAGAGTATTTGTGGATGGTGGGAGTGCAGCTAAGATCATATTTGTCGATTGCTTCGATAGATTAGGGTTCAAGTGGATTGACCTAAAGAAGTATACATCCTCACTTATAGGATTTACAGGATGAGCAACAACACCTTTGGGTAACATACAACTGTCTGTTACATTGGTGAAAATGATTAAAGTTTACCATCATGTACAATTTCTTGGTCATGGACGCACTGAGTCCATTTACTTCCATCATAGGAAGGCCCTGGATGAACAAACAAAAGGCGATATGGTTCTCATACCACTTAGTAATGAAGTTCCTGACTCCTGTTGGAATCACAACATTAAAACAAAACCAACAAAAATTAAGGTAGTGTATGGTCATTGCGATGAAAACAAGGAAACATTTGGAGAAAACAAAGATGGTTAACGATGTCTCAGATAACGGCTTACTCAGGCAATCAGAGTCAACAATAGATCTGGGAAAAGAAATTGAAGTTGTCACTCTGGATGACAAATACAATACTAAGTGCGTCAAAATAGGAAAACATCTTCTAGATTTGGTGAAAGCAAAGATCATGAAAATCCTGTGAAGTCATAAAGATACATTCGCACAGAGTTTACAGAACATGAGATGATTTGAACTAGGAATTCCTACCCATTCTTTGAATATCAGCAATTCAATCAAACCATTCAAGCAAAAACAGTGATACTTTCCAAGTGACAGGAAGAAAGCAATTGAAGAGGAAGTAACATCATTGCTTCAAGCTGGTATTCTAAAAAAGGTAACCTATCTGAAATGGTTAGTGAACCCAGTGATGGTAAAAAAGGCAAATGCGGGGTGATGTGTATAATGATCTAAATAGGGCATGCCTAAAGGATTATTATCCTTTTTCCTAAGATTGATCAGCTAGTCGAAGTGATTTCAGGATATAAAGCCTTTTTATATGCATATAAAGGATACAACCAAATACTAATGAACCCATAAGATGCAGAGAAGAAATAGTTCATAACGTGCTTGGGAATATTTTGTTATGTGAAAATGATGTTCGGTCTAAAACATGTAAGAGCAATACATCGTTGAGTGATCAAAAATGCAAATTTGCAATCAAATAGGACGAAATGTGGAGGTATATGTTGACGACATGTTGTCAAGAGTAGAAGGATAGAGAACTTCGCAGAAGACTTGAAGGAAACATTGGATACACTAAGTGAGATTGAAATGAAGCTTAATCCTAAGAAATGCATAATTGGTTTAGGCGCAGGAAAATTCTTAGGATACAAGGTATCCTCCATGGGAATCGAGGCCAATCCAGAGAAAATACAAGTTATAGTTAACCTTCCTCGACCACGAATAGTCAAGGACGTGCAAATATTAATGGGATCGTTGGAAGTACTTAGTAGATTTGTTTCAAAGGTAGCTGAGAAACATTTCCCACTCTTTGAAGTCCTTAAGAAGGTAAAAAAGTTTAGCTGAAATGAGGAAAGTGAAAAAGTGTACGAGTCCTTGAAGGAGCAACTTCAGGCATTGCAAACATTAAAATCGCCAATCTCTGGAGAAACCTTATATTTGTGCTTGGAAATTTCAAAAATGAAGTAAGCTCAGTTTTGGTGTGTCGAGAAGGCCAAATAGAACTACTAGTGTACTGCATCAGCATAATACTAAAAAGGACATATAGGGTGTACATGCCAGTTGAAAAGCTAACTCTAGCTTTGGTATACTCAGTAAGAAGGTTGCGAACATATTTCAACAGTCATAGGATTATTGTCTATACTTATTACCCAATCAAGAATATCCTATGCAAGCCTGAAGCATTAGGTAGAATTATCAAGTGGGCTCTTGAATTGGGGCAATATGAGATCCAATTCCAACCACGAACTGTAATAAAGGCATAAGCCCTAGCAGATTTCATCGCAGAGATGACTATCGAAAATGCATAAGACGCGAATGCGCATAAAAATTATAGAATAAACATATGGAAATCCAAGTGGGTGGACATCGCATGTAAATATTTTGTTGATGGAGCATCTAGCAAAGAAGGTTGTGGTGCAGGACTGCCATTAGTTCACCTCAAATGGGGGAAACACATATATTCACTTTGTTTCAACTTTTTGCTCGCCAACAATGAAGTGGAACATGAGGCAGAAATATGTGGCTTAGACCTTACAATCAGGATGAAGTTCAAAATAGTTCTGAGATTTAGTGATTCACAAATAATAGTCTAGCAAGTGAGAGGAGACTACGAAGTGCGGGAAGAGCAATTGTTAAAGTATTTAAGGAGGGTCGTCAGCTCATTGATCAATTTGAATATTTTGACTTACAACACGTGCTAGGAAGTAAAAAAACTTGAAAGCAGACACCCTAAGCAAGCTTGCAATAGCTGGATTAGATTCATTGTTTGGACACAAATATGAGAAAGTGGGGGTCATTCAAGTCATAAGTACAGTAATGACCATTGTGCAACTAAAAGTCGGAAGAAATAGACTGGATGACACCACTGATAGATTACTTCACAATGGGAACATTTCCAATAGACAAGACACAAGCTAGAAAGTTGGAACTACGATCTCACAACTACGTTTATGAAGGGGAAATCCTTACAAAAAAAGGCTTCCTATCTACATGGATAAAGTGTGTAGGACCATCACAAGCGGGTGAGATCTTGAAAGCAGTGCACGAAGGATTATGTGGAACGCATCCAGGGTCTCGAACAATTGCGAACACCATAATTCGAGCACGATACTATTGGCCAACTATGTTCAATGATGCGCACAACTTCTTACTTACATGTAGAAGTTACCAGATTAATGCCACAATATCGCATAAATCGCAGGCTAATTTAACCGGAGTATATGAAGCATGAACGTTGGATAAATGGGGAATTGACCTGGTATGACCTTTCCCAATGTGTACTGGCAATGTAAGATTCCGAACTATGGAAATTGATTACTTCACGAAATGGATCGAAGCAAAGCTATTGGGATGAGTCACAACAGAGGTAGCACGAATTTCATTCGGCACAACATAGTTTTTCGCTTCGGGGTGCAACAAATTATTGTCATAGACAATGGCACACAATTCACAAGTGGGGCTTTTACTGAATGGTGCTCGAAGTTAGGGATAGCAAAAAAGTTCACATCGGTAGCCCACCCCCAAGAAAATGGTTAGGTGATGGTAACCAACCAAACCATAATTCAGGGTATCCAAAAAATATTTGAAGGAAAGTGAACTAGTTGGGTGGATAAGATACACAATACCTTTTAATCGTACAAAACAACTGTTCAACAACCAACGGGAGAAATACCATAGAGTAAAGTCTATGACCATGAAGCAATAATACCAGTAGAGATCGGGAATTCAAGCCTTTGAGTAGAAGAATACAAGGAAGATGAAAATCCCAAAAGGATGAAGTTGGATTTGGACGAACTCGATGAAAGAAGGCAACGGGCAATGATCCAAGAGGTGAAGTACAAGGTGAAGATGGCTAGAGCATAAAATAATAAAGTTAATGAGATGCAATTTCAATTTGGTGATTTTGTGTTACGAAAAAATGAAGTGAGCCTTGCAGAAGAAAAAGAAAATTTAAGCCCAAAGTGGGAAGACTCGTACAAGATAGCGAAATTGCACCGATCCAACTGCTATGAGTTAGAAAGTTTGGATGGCAGTAGCATCCCCAATACTTGGCATCTGATCAACCTTGAAAAAAATTATGTGTATATCTAAGTTGGAGGATAGAAAAAATCCAACTGTATAGAAGCCATGAGATGATCATTGGTTAGGTTCTCATCCTTGTTTTGTTCTGAAAGCAATATTATCGCAACCATATATAAATATCAAAATATTCCTTTGGGGTCAAAACACTTTTCATGTCCTTAACTTTAATTTTATGAATAAAAGCCAATTATGACACATCGAAAACTATTGAGTCCGACCAATCAAGAAGCAACGACTTACAACTTTTCAATTTTTCAAGCTCTACATCTTAGAACGTCACAATCTTACTTCCGGAAGCTATAGATCTTACAAAAAGGTAGATATGTCCACAAAGGCGACAAAAGCAAGAAATAGATATTGCAGTTCAGACAATAAAAGTTCTTAACTTCCTAATCTATAGATCTTACAACTTTTTAAACTTAACTAAGCAAGTCATGGATCTTGCGAAAAGGAAGATATACCCACAAAAGTGACAAAAGCAACCAATAGATCTTGTAGTTTTCATAATACAAGCTCTCCAGTTTGTAAGCTACAGATTTTGCAACTTCATAAACCTAGCT
>JAULKK010283473.1:1329-14065 GCA_032355705.1 Rubia peregrina
AAATCTTGTGTGATGTTATACCTATGGAAGGTAGTCATATTTTATAAAGTAAACATTGGTTGTCTGAGCGTAAATCTATGCATGATGATTAAACTAAAAATGACTATGATTAAGGATAGAATCAGGTATACATTGACACCATTATTTCCTGTGGAAGTCCTTGAGAAAGAAAAGCGAATGAAATTCGAGACAGAGAAGTTTGCGACTAATGTACAGGGGGGAAAATTAAAACCTACCCAGGGTTTGCATGAAATCATCCAAAAAAGGAAGCCAAAACCCTAGAAAATTTGACAAAATCCCAGAGAAGGACGATCCACAGTCAGGTAAGTTAGGTAAATCGCAAAATAATTTTGAAAAGTCGTGAAAATCTTGTCTTCACATTTTAGTCCTTTACCATTAATTTTTATGATGATACACGAACTTCCTACTGATTCTTGTAATTTTTTTAAGGGATGTGAATCATGCCTTTTCTAATCACTCTTTAATTCTAATTTTACATTTTAAAGAAAGTTACTTAGCCAAGGAAGTTATTCCTTTGTATGTTCTTCCATTGTTTGCTGAAATGTTATAGGAATTTAAAGATGTCTTTTCGGATGAACTACCTCCTGGATTACCACCCATGCAAGGCATAGAGCATCAGATTGACATACTTTAAGGTTCAGACATTCCGAATAACCCGGCATATAAAGAAAACCATGTGGAGACAAAGAAACTACAAGGACAACTCGAGGATTGACTTCAACAAGGTTATGTACGTGAATCTTAAGTCCTTGCGTTGTTCCTATCATTTTAGTTCCTAATATGTGCATTAATTGTTGATGTATGTGCATTAATTGTTGTGCTATAAACAAGATAACCATTAATTTTTGCCATCCTATACCTAGATTTGATATTTTGCTTGAAGATTTTCATGGATCTGTGATTTATACTAAGATTGATTTAACTTAGATTTATCATCATATTGGAATTAGGGAGGGTGATGAATGGAAAACTGCATTTATGACTAAGTTTAGGTTGCATGAATGAATTGTTATGACTTTCGTTTTAACTAATGCAGCTTGTACTTTCGTGCAGTTGATGAATAATGTCTTGAGAAAGTTTATTGGTCGATTTTTTGTTTATTTTGATGATATATTGATCTATTCTAAATTGACTAATGAACATATTTAGCATGTTAAAATGGTTCTTGTTGCACTCCGTGAGTCTAGATTATATGCTAATTCAAGAAGTGTACTCTTTTTGCTTCGAATGTTGTTTTTCTTGGTTTTGTTGTATCCAGAGATGTCATCAATGTTAATGTAACCAATATAGAGGAAATTAAGAGCTGGCCGACCCCTGCCAATGCCAATCAGGTGAGATATTTTCATGGTTTAGCTAGTTTTTATAGAAGGTTTGTGTGCGATTTTTCATCTATTGATGCACTTAAAAATGAACTAGTTAAAAAGGATGTGAAATTTGTGTGGGGTGAAAGAAAACATAATGTATTTAATGAATTGAATGTATGATTATGCAATGCTCATGTACGTTCTTTACCTAATTAAAATGATAGTTTTGATATTTTTTAAAATATTTCTAGGTCGAGCCTTTGGGCATCTATGTAATTTTTTTTAAGAAAGGAAACCCACTGTCAACCTAACACTAATAAATGTCAAACCTTTGGTCATCTATGTCAATTTACGAAATAAGGCAAGCCTGAGCTAACCTAACAATCCTAAAGGTCAAACCATTGGGCATGTATGTCAATATTTGGAAGAAGTAAACCCACGATTGACCTAACAAGACTAAATATCAAACCTTTGGGTATCTATGTCCATTTACAAAAGAAGTTAAACCATAGTTGACCTTACAATACTAAAGGTTGAACCTTTGGGCCTCTCTGTTAGCTTACAAAAAATGTCAAACCACGGTCAATCTAACATGAGTCAATGTCAAACCTTTGAGCATGTATGTCAATTTACAAAAAATTTCATATCATGATTGACCTAATGATGTGCACTTTCGTGCATGCTTTAACCAATGCATTTGACACATTTATTATCATGTTTTTTTAGTTGATTGCTAGTTTAAGTAAGCTTTACACGACAAAGGGTTGAGATGACCATTATTGGTTTTCATGTCTTATTCCAATTTTTTGTAGAGTTAATTGAATCTAATGGAAATTTTGTATTCATGAGTACCTATATGTTACAGTGTGAGCTTATTATTAGGTTGCTCGTGAGTCTTTTGACATCATTTTGTAAAAGGCAATCTGTGAGGGTGGTAGAAGATATTATAAGGCAATTCGCAAGAATGGTAGAGGATATTGAAGGCCATTTTCACCGATGGTAATTGATAGATGGCCACAGATAAAAATGTGGTAGTAGATAGAATTGAGTTGAAAAAGGTTGAGTTAGAGGTCAAAAGGACAAAAATGAAAAATGGCATCAACCGACTGAATCAATCGACCGGCATGAAAACCGACACGAGGCTAAACACCCCAGCACAGACTGTGCAAGTGGTGGCTAGCATGTTGCGTGCTAGCCATCACGGGCCATGCCACACCCCTTGGCATAGACCATGTCAAACCGTGCAGCCCTTGTCTCCAAATTAACTCAAACGGCTAAATATGGATGCGGACCACACCGTTTCACATGTTCCCTAACATTTCAAGTCCCAAATGTAGAGACCAGATCATGGGGTGTGAAAAATGACACGGCCCATGCCGTTCAACTAATCAAAAAGTCCTTCTAGCCGACGGGCTGCACCAAACGACACGGGACACGTAAATTAAAAGTTTCAAATAGGGAACCAGCCAATGACCCATGCCAGAATGTGCAGCCCATGCTAGCATAAGCCAACATGGGCCATGTCAAATCGTGAGATCCGTGCTAGCACAAGTAAACATGAGTCATGCCATGTTGTGCGTCCTGAACCAGCATAAGGTTGCCTGGCCCATCGACATCACACGTCACGAACACTAGAATAGGTTTGTAGTTCTTGTATGTGATGGAATTGAGGATCGAAACAATATTGAACATTTTAAGCAAATACTCCCTAAGTGCTAGTTTAGTGATTTTCATAATAGTAGTTGTTAGTGAACCCCCCCTTTCCCCAAAGCCTGTTTTACCAATAATAATTATTCCTGATGCGTGATCGGATTGATGACTCGATCACGACAATGTTTAGTTCACTCTTAGATTCCTAACATCTCAGTAGATGACCTCTGTTTTTCTACTATCTATCATTCAGGTAACATTGCAGTGGGAATGGGATAAATTCTATTATTGACTCTCGTTCTCCCCTCGGTTAATTGTAGATATCTCTTGAAAAGGTTATTTATTCGCGATGCTGAAAGGGGGTTGGTCAAATTTTGGCACCGCTGTCAGGGATGTTAGACTAAAGGTCTAGTTATTAACTTGTGTAGACCGTGTTAGTTGAGTAGTTAGCATTGTTTTTGTTTTTGTTGGTTTTTGCTGTTGAGACATTGTGATAGTTATCTACGTACTTCTAATCCTTTTTAGCATTTCTTTTAGTTTGATATTGTTTGTCTCCTCATTTATGGTACATACCCGTACCATGAACTTAGGGACTTTACAATATCTAACAGAGTACACGGGTAGTCATAGAAGAAGAATGAGGAGAACTAGAATAGGGGTTCTACAAGAACCAGCCTTTGTATTTTAGGAAACCGTAGAGATAGCCAAGGATAATCGCATACGCAGGGTGTTGATGGCTCCTATCTTGGAGAATCAACCCCTATGTATTTTCTTCACACCCTTTTCACCCAATGTTACTTATGAGCTCAAGAGCGACATGATCCATTGTTTGCCAACTTTCCATGGAATGGTAGGTGAAGATCCGAACAAGCACTTATCGGAGTTTCATCAATTTTATACCAATATGACGCTGCAATGAGTCTTGAAAAAAGACTAAAATTTAAGGTCATTTCCCTTCTCACTGCAGGATGTGACTAAATTTTGGTTGTACTACCTTCCATCTGGTTGCATTACCTCTCGGGTGGACATGAAGCTCATATTTCTAGAGTAATATTTTCCAGCAGTTCGCAAATGAATCCCTGTACGAGTGTTTGGAAATATTCAAGAGGCTATTTTAAAGGAGTCCATATCATCTGTTCAATGAGGGATATTTGGTGTGCTACTGCTTTGAGGGGTTGTGTGATGATGATATGCAAATGGTGAACGATGTGCAACGGTTCGATTGCCAACAAAAGTACAAAAGTACAAAGGATGCGATGGTACTTTTCAAATAAATTTCCAATGGAATGAGGTAATTTGGCACTAAATCTGAAGTGAAGACCATGGATGAACTGACTCAATCTCCGAAGCTATAGGATCAATTCCAAGCGCTTGCTTCTAAGATGAAGGAATTCATGAGAGGGAGAGTTCACCAAGTAAAGGTTTGTGGCATTTGTAGTCTTGATCATCACACTAACACTTGTTCTCAAATGGTGGAAGATTTTGAATAAGTGGAGGCATTGTACTTCAATGGTGGTAATATGAAACAATTTGGTAGGGGGAAACACCAATAGTTCTGGGAGAACCAAGGAGGTGAAAAGCGAGACCCCTACGCAGATATTTCAAACCTAAGTACCGCAATCACCCCGACTTCCGTTGTACCGAGGAGAATCAAGTTCAAGGGTACAATTGGGGCAGACAATATTTCAATCAAGTTTGAGGAATAGCTAATATTGCAAAATAGTTTCCTTTCGGGGGGGAGGGGTTATCTGACAACTACGAGCATGTGAACGCATAAGAGAGTAAAACTATATAAAAAACACTTGGGGACGTTTTCTTCCATCAGCACTACCTCCGTAATTTGGGAGTGCATAAACAGCCTTGCCTGCTATGCAGATCTGAATCTCCCCCACACGATTATGTCCCGGGCAGTCAACCACAAATGTTTCTTCCTAGGCCTACAGAGGCAAGGGGTTAGACACCCTATCGATGTTTATAAGGTTGCGACTCATGCTAACCCTAATTTTCTATTAATGATATCTCTATCTATAACCCTTCGGACTAATTTGTCATCTAAGATTAGTGTATGATCGATCGTAACATTGACTGGGCTACCCACATGCACACACTCACACGGTCCCGGACTATCGTTTCCCCAATCACATCTAGATTAACTTCTCTGGGGGCTATCAATAATGCGCCAACATGAAAGTAGACCATGGTGTGTGCCAATATTAGTGTGAAAATTATGCAATTGATAAGAATATGAAGAACAAGCTAGCATAATAATCATAAACACAAAAAGATATGTAGATCTATAAAATCTTCCCAACCAAACACCAAATCATGAATAAAAATATAAACCCCAAAGTAATTAACTACTCCGTAAGCATTGAACCCAAATAGTTCATTGCATTCAATGCCCTTGAGCCAAAACTAGAAAAATAGAAGAAAATAAATTATAGATAAGAAAGAGTTGCTCTTTCTCTCTACCTACTCTAGGGATTCTAAAATGAGAAAACGTAAACCCTAGCAGATATAGGCTCATATATATAGAAATAGGAAAGTGGGCCTTGAAAAGGGAAAAAATAGGGCAAAAAATCCTAGCAGAAAAAAATGGCACGAACCGTGCAACCAGGTGTAGTAGTGCCGGCTAGTGCTGACACGGGCCAGGTGGCCAAGCAGGCCGTTTTGGCTATGTGTGGCAAAGACCGTGCCGACCGGCGCGGTCTATCAACTAGTCTTCTATTTTGGAACTTCTGATGCTTGCGTCCGCGTCGTTTACTTTAGGCCGTCGGCTGCTAGCATTTCTTGATCAGTTGAATGGCGGGAGTCGTGTGAACTCCTGCAGATCGTTGGCTGGGATTTATTTTTAGAGCAAAAACGTGTAAGGTTGTGTCACTCTTCACACCTCGTGGGTTGGTCTTCGAATACTAGAACTGAATGACATGTGCCATGTAAAAAGGTCACGGCCCGAGTCCATTCTTAGCCTCACAAGAGTTTGGGGTGGAAAGGATCGTGTTGCACCAAAGGGCTCGTGCCAAGAGGTTGTGGCATGGCTAGCATGTAGGGCAAGGTCCGTGTCAGGTACCTCTAGCATGGTCGTGTGGCTCAGCACGACCATGTCTGCTGGTTCTTGCCGGCTGGTGCCGGCAGCTAGTTGGTACCTGCCAGCTAGTGCCAACAGTCGGGCCTGTTGATACTGCTGTGCCATTTTGAGAATGTTGAACTCCGACTCCACCTTTTTCCAGTGCAATTCCATCTACTACCACATTTTTGGGTTCGTGACCGTTTGTCTACTACCATTCTTACGAAAGACCTTCAAATATCCACTACCACTCTTGCGGATGACCTTCTAAAAAATATATCAAAGTCCTCACAAATAACGTTCACAAAAGAAGACCTAGGTGCTCGTGATCCAATTAAGTCTACAAAACTTGGAAGTTAGATGAGAAAACCAACAACAGTAATATGAACCTTTTGTAATGTAAGCCTAACTAAAACTAACAATAAAAAAAGCAACAAATGTGTCATATGCATTGGTGAACGCATGAATAAAGATACATGTCATGGGCAATAGTTTGGAGGTTTTTTGTAAGGATTTTGAGATCAAGCTCAACACCGTGGATTCTTCCATGAAAACATCTCAGGAGGTACCGAAGGTGGAGCAGGATCAGCTCCGAACGGATATAAATAAAAAACATGAAGAAAATTTTAGGCGTTTGCATCATATTGGAGGAATATTGCAGTCTCGTGAGATTGGAGATAAAAGTAAAGGCAAAGACGATGCAAGCAGCTCGGTCCGTGGGGAACAAACAGGAGCTGCATATTCCAAAAGAAACAAAACACCGTAGGGAAACGGCAATCGTAGGGAGGATAGATTAACTGAACAACCTTATTTCAAGAGTAATACTCCCTCCGTACCAGCCTAAATTGCATAGTTTTTTTCAGACACTATTTTCTGTCAAAGTTTGGCCTCATATTTGAATAGATATATGGGCAACAATATTATCATATGTGGTATTGTTCAATTAGTCGTAACAAGTAGTTTCTAAATATCAAATTTTTATTTACCGTTATTATACGTAAATGAAGATATGAACGGTCAAACATTTTTCTTGAACAGCATGATAATGATTGCCGTGCAAAATAGACTTGGACAGAAGGAGTACGCGAATTCTAGTTAATCCTAAAGTTGGGATGAATGAGGGTACAAATCCATTTGGCTGGTGATATTTGGAAAACATTCAGGCTAGAACTACATTATCTCCATTTTGCGGCAATAATCCTAAAGAAGGGCTTAGAAAGTGTCATATATTTTTCACATATTATAACGCTCTTAAAAACAAGAAATTGGCTACTATTGAAATTTACTTAGAAGGGAAGGCAGAGATAAGGTATCAAGGGGAAAATTGTGTCAAGGGAAACATGAGCTGGTCAGAATTCTGTGATTTTGTGGTGCAAAGGGTTTCTTAGGTTGGGTCTAGGGATGAAATATATAATTTTAATAAACTGAATCAGAGGGGCTATGTACGGTTTTATCAGGAAGCGTTTGAGGAGCTTAAATCCATTATATTACTGAAAGATCCCTGACTATCAAAGAATCATTTTATTTCTAGCTTCGTCAACAGCTTGAAGGAGGAGTTGAAGCACATACTTAAAATGGTAAAACTTCTAGTTTGCAGCGAACGGTAGACATAGCCTTACTGCAGGAGATGAATGTGGAATTGTCCGACAGAAGGATCATACACTCTCCATTGAGAACTAAGCATAACGTGATGCCTATACCTTTAAGTGAGAGTCAAGGATACAAATGTGGTAGAATGGGGCTTTCTAGAAACCCCGCGAGTGGGGGTTTAAGCGATTTACTGCACAGGAACAGCAATTTAGGAGGGATATTTGCTATAAGTGTGCTTAAAAATATGGTTTGGGCTATGTTTGCAAATACAGACAAAGACATCTTATTTCAACACAGATAAAGAAAAAAGAAGATTTTATTGTAGTAGAAAGGGATGCAAAGGAACTAAAGTGCTGGAGGAACCTGAAGGCCTGGTGTTAAACATAGTCAAAAGTCGATCCATGGCTAACCCTACCACACTCATAGGCTTTATTAAAGGGCGATGGGTACTCGTGCTATTCGATATCATGAGTACGGAAGTTTTATTCACCCAAGCTTGCTCAGTATACTGCGGCCGAGAGAGTTTTCATAAGGCCTTTTATGGTAACCATTACGGATGGAAGCAGAGTAGGTGGTGAGAATATGTGTCCACGGTGGCTTGGAGGGTGCAGCAACATCACTTTGTGTTTGATCTGAATGTTTTAGAGCTTGGGGGAATTGCTGCTTTATTGGGAATGAACTAGATGCAATTTTTTAAGTCCTACAGTTTTTTATTTTAATACTTTAAATGTTCAATTGAACAGTGAAGGGATAAAATGGTTGATAAATATGAATTATGTGGAATAAAGTTGCATTATGTGCAGAGTAATTGGCATAATTGTAATGAGTAAAAGAAGAGGAGGTTATTGATGGTTGAATTGTTGATTGTAACACTAGGCCAGATTGGGAAAAACTTTGCAGTAAAGTGCTGAAAATGGATGACAATCAAAAAAAGAAGAAGGATAAACTAGAGGAATTGGAAGTACCTAAGGAATTAAACTAGGTTCTTTCTGATTATCATGATATTTTTTCTATACCAATTGGTTCACAACCCACACGGGAAGTTGATCACAGCATTACATTGAAGGCTGGTGCTGATCCTTTTCAACTCCAACCTTACAGACACGCTTACAGGTATAAGAACGATATGGAAAGGCAAGTAGACGGCATGCTCAATGAGGGGATCATTGAAAGGAGTTTTAGCCAATTTTCTTAACCTACTGTGCTGGTGGAAAAAAACTTCAAGCTGGAGATTAGGCATAGATTGTAGAAGGTTAAATGCTCTTACAATAAAGGATA
The DNA here is from genome assembly GCA_032355705.1 of Rubia peregrina. Classification (NCBI taxonomy): domain Eukaryota; kingdom Viridiplantae; phylum Streptophyta; class Magnoliopsida; order Gentianales; family Rubiaceae; genus Rubia; species Rubia peregrina. The sequence goes on from JAULKK010283473.1 coordinate 10,240, forward strand.
AATTCCTCATGTCTGTAATAGACGAACTGTTGGATGGATTACAAGGATAAAGGATCAAGGTTCCTCAGGTCCGGGTACTACCGAATTAGAGTTAAAACAAATTATGTTCACAAGCGTTTCAAATGCATCACAGCCATTTTGATTTAATAGTCATGTCTTTTGGACTTGCGAATGACCCTCTAATCTTTCAATCCTCAATGAATCAAGTGTTTGAAATTTTTTCAAGAACGTAGATGTTGGTTTTCTTTGATGACATTCTGATTTAGAGCGCTACATTTGAAGAACACTTGTTACATGTGAATGCAGTGTTACCGGAAAGGAAGGTCAAACATTGTTCGCAAAGCTTAGTAGATGCGCTTTAGCAAAAGAGAAATTTGAATATCTTGGCCATGTAAGAGGGGGTGGAGATGGATCCAAAAAAGGTTTCCAGCATCTTGGATAGGCCTATTCCTATATATGCCAGAGAAGTAAGAGCATTTTTAGGATTAACCCACTATTATAGACGGTTTATAGCTAATTACGGAGTTATATGTAAATCCCTCCATGCCTTGCTTACAAAGCTTTCAAAACACTGAAGAGAGCAATAGCATCGGCACTGGTGCTTAACATGGTGGAATTTGATGAAGTTCAGAATAGAAACGATTGCAAGTGGGCATGGCATGAGGGCTGTTCCAATGCAAGAAGGGATTACCCATTTCGTATTTGAACAAAGAACATCTAGTTCTAGTTATGCACTAGCGGGGGATGACCCATTAAAAACACCACTTAGAAGGCAATTCTGCCCGATATATGAGGAACCGCCTTTGCAAAGACCTTCCGAGTTTAGAACTGTCTTCATTTGGACCACTCATGATTTAGAAGGCAGTTCAACATATGTGGAAGGCGGCCCATTTTGAATTGCCATTAAATGTCCTAGTTAAAGGAGGTTCTATTAATAACCGCCTTTAATTGATTGGTTTCAAAGGCGGTTATGCCTAGGTGTCTTTGCGTGTTCGCAGTTCCGAAATCAGAATGATAGGTCCGACGGTAGTTCAGTAATCTGAAGACCGGGTTAAACCATCAGTGAGGACCAAATGAAGTTCCTCTCGGGAAACTCTTTCTGGACTTGGTTTCAAACTTGGAACGGTGTCCTAACTTAAGGCTGAATGACTAAATCAGTCCCGAGCTCGGAACTAATGGGTTTGGTCAACTTTTAGCTTATATTTGATGATGAAATAATTGGGGAAGGTATGTATGACATTCATTTGTTTATTACATGTATTAATTATTATAGTTGAATTTAGTTGAATTTAAGGTCTTGGGTTTATGTGTATTTAGGGTAATGTGCTGTATAAAAGGGGAAGCTTCAGGATGTTTTTGAGTACATTTGGTGAATTTCACTAATTTATGACATTTGTATCTCTGGTGTTTGCAATGGATCATATTGAACTCATTGTTAACAATTGTAGAAATTCATTCGATTACATTCCTTTAGTTGAATCTTTCATTGTCTTGGCATTTGAACATGCATCGGAGAATGGTGTGGTGCATGAACGATGCCCATGTAGAGATTGTAAAAATGATGTATTTTTGTGAAGAAAGAAGTTACGTGAACATCTAATCACCTGTGGGCTTTATACCAGTTTCACTAATTTGTTGTGGCACAGGGTGATTGGGACCTTTGAAGATGTGAATAGAAAGGGAGGTGGTGATTTACACAGTGATGATGTATTGGATGAGATGGTAGAGGATTTTGTTAGAGAGTTTCATGGGAAACTAGAGGCTCTGGAAGCCTTACATAACGACAAAAACACGACATTGTATAATGGCTCCAAACATTCAGCATTGAGTGCGACTTTAAAAATTATGAACTTGAAGGCCAAATTTGGGTGGATGGATAAAGGTATGACGGAGAAACTCGAATTAATTAGGGACTTTCGTATCGAGAGTAATCTTATGCCCGATAGATCATATGCAACGAAAAATATAGTCTGTCCAATGAGACTTCAATTGGAAAAAAATCCTTGCATGCCCGAATTATTTTATGTTGTATTAGGGAAAGGAGGATGAGTTACTAGAAACATGTTGGGAGTGTTGTCAGTCAAGGTACAAGATGAAGCGTGGTGACATTGTTGCGGGTGCAGAAGTGGGGTCTTAAATGAAGAAGAAGACGCCAACTAAAGTGTTGTGGTATCTACCAATCATACCATAGTTGAAGAAATTGTTCGTATGAAAGGAAGACATCAAGTTGTTGCGTTGGTATTCAAAAAGATTTACAATGGAAGATGATTTGATTAGCAATACATCACATGGTTAGCAGTGGAAGAAGCTAGATGTCATATACCTAGAGTTTAGAGTGGATCCCAGACATATGAGGTTAGGCCTATCAACTGATGGAACGAATCCTTTTGGCAATACGAGCAGCACACATAATTCATGACATGCTATGTTAGTGATCTATGATCAGCCTTCCTAGCTTATGATGAAATGTGAGTATGTCTTACTTTTGTTGATGATTTCTGGGACTAATCAACCCTATATGATATTGATGTTTGCCTTGCTCCTCTTATTGAATTTGTCCAAAGATGGTGTCTGCACATATGATGATGTGGATGATATTTTGACATTGAAGGCATCAATGTTTTGCACCATAAATTATTTCCCTACATATGGAAATTTGTCTGGATACTTGGTGAATGGGCATTATGCATGCCCTGTTTTTAAAAAGGAAACAAGTTTTACTCAATTGAAGCATGGATGTAAAATTATTTGTCAAGGGATACACTCAAATGAGTCAACATTTTTGGGTAGTGAGTATCCGGAGGCCATTTCTCTCTATAATATACATCATCTAAAGGATCTTTAGCAGCCAAGTGATACACATCCTCTGTACTCTTCTAAGAGCAATCTAGAAAACAATTAATTTCCCAAGGACTTATATCAATGTCATACCCATTAAAACTAGTACTAACACCCACCCACAATCTCACGTAAATTACTATCAAATTGGCAAACATCATCAAAATAAAACAGTTCATTCAAATTCAATAGGCGGGGAACCTGTTGCTCCAGAATTTTCATGACCAGGTCGGCTAAGCCTATGGTATGATATACGTTGATATCGATGATACAAAAATCTATTAATTTTTTAGCATCACTCAATTCACTGTATCTAACATAGGCGGGAAGTGATACAAACAAAGTCGTTTTGTACATGGGGCTGGAAGAACGAGAGCTCCTTGATTGGGAAGTCGAGCTACGTTTCTTGCTTATTCCCGCGTTTGAATGGGACATTTTAAATCAATCCTCCAGCTTGAAATTTAGTTTGAAGACAATGGGACTTTATCATTCCGGCACTGGAAGACAAACCCAGGTCTTCACATCTCAACGAACAGTCCATGATCCCTCGTAGATGTTTGCGAACCTGCCCGAACTCCACGACTCCTCACCATTGTAACTTATTCACATTTTTTAAAAATATTGTAAAGAAAAATGCTACATTTAGAGCACAAGAGTGAATCCAAAAAGTTCCCAAAATAACCTTATGCAATGGACACATGAAATTTCCCCACACTTGAACCTTACTCGTCCTCGAGTAAGAAAATATTCAAGAACAAAAATAATTCCACATGTCCACATCTTAATACTAATATTCCTCCGAATCAAAACCTCATAGAAACTCTCAATATCACAAGTCCCAAAATCAAAGATTAAATGAAATATTTTCTTCACACAACTCCTATTCCTAAATCTAACCAAACCTACCACCCATCAATTCATTCATACCCATAAAACATTTCAAAGTCCCGAATTGATAATCCCAATATCCAATGGCATAAAATGAAGT
>JAULKK010283482.1:0-14063 GCA_032355705.1 Rubia peregrina
ATATAGATACAAATATCATTATATGAGATATCATTGGATTCCCTGCATGATGTATTTTCTAAACATCAAATTTTAATGCATCATTATTATACATAAATAAACTTATCGTTAGTCAAACATGGTATGAGAAAGTTGACCAAAAAGTGTGCAGCTTGAACTGGGACAGAGGGAGTACCTACTTTGGATTGAAAAAAAGGTACAATTGAAAATGATTTTTAAAATCATGCACAAATTGAATCACACACAGTCAATGATTGTTCAAATATGCAACTTAAATTATTTTAAAAAATCAGTGACCATAAAAATATCGTTACAAACATAGTACATAGATTCGAATACAAATTTTTTTATTCGGAAAACACTACTAAAAATTATGGCTAATGTAACACTTTCCTTGGAACGCTTATTTAAAACGTTACAATAGCATATAAAGTGTTACCTAAACTTTTGAAAAGTTTTACATAAATATTGAAAAATGTTACGTAACTTTTAAAAAGTTTTATGTTAAGTTTAATGTAACATCGCCTAAGGTAATACTTGTAAAAGTGTTACTTGAGGTGCTATTGTAACACTTTGAACCTTTTGTAACACTTTTACGAGTATTACCTTAGATGATGTTACATTAGATATATGTATCACTTTTTAAAATTTTGGTAACACTTTTCAATATTTATTTAACACTTTTCAAAAGTTTAAGTAACACTTTATAAGCTATTGTAACATTTTAAATAAGTGTTACAAAAAAAAGTGTTACGATAGCTCTAATTTGTAGTAGTGAAAATACAGATTGTAACAAAATTAAGAAGCTCTGATTATGATGGCCTTGAAAACAATGGACCCTGCACCATCTATAAGCTTGAAGAACAATACATCCCCCATGCATAGGCAGTTTCCAGCAAGGAAGTTAGCAAAACCCTTTGGAAACATAGCCTTGGATTTTATGTTCCCCGAGTAGTTCACAACTCTCTCTTGTGGCACCTTAGCACAACTGGGGTTTTACCACTTGGTAGGAGTGCTACCATGTCCCTCGAGATGTACTGAATCACAAACAACAAATATACAATTACTATATATATATATGCAATTAACAACAAATAATATTAATTGTTAATCAAATAATTACATGCATTCAGCTAGTTAGGCCTTACCAAAGTGGGATTAGTCTTGAAGTTTTGTTGCTTTAGAGTGCAGCTGAATCGGGGGTATCTAGAGATATCGTATGAGGTTCAAGATCAAACACAAGAGGCTCTAGTAATGGTGCTCCTTTGTAAGGTGAACTGTAGAAAAAATGAATTATTTAATGTTATCAATTGTGAATATGTATATATAACCACATAACATAATGTAGCTCTAATTAAAATAAGTTGCTAATCTGAAAAAATGGGCGATTGGAGTATCCTTCGCCAGCAATTACCCATGAATTTTGTAAGAAAATCACTACGGAAAAAAGGCTTGAAACTTGAAGAGTTTGACGTCGGTCATGCATCGTACATACATGTCGGTCCCAAACAGTTCCATTGTCGACTCGTATGAGTGACGTTGTGCATCACTCATTTAGACCGAATATGGTTACCAACAGACAACCGAGTTTGTATTTAAAATTTTAAAGAAAACAATATGATTGTAATTGCATATATGCGTGGTCAGTAATTTGTCGCTAAGATCGATAGGTAAACTGACACACGTACGATATCTCATTCAAAAAATACCAACATATTTATGAATAAGAGACATTGGTCGGCCGACACATGATCATGTTGTTCCGATTTGGGCATCAACGGATCAATGGGAGGGCCCGGAAACTTCATAGGGAATATTAAACGATACTTTTTGGAAATTATGCTATGGCCCAAACTTCTTTGCATGTACCCTACGTTTCAGAACTCTGCACCCGAACATAAGGACAAATGTTTGATGTGGATTTTATACGAAGTGTCTAAGAGGGACGCACATGGAGGTAGTGTAGGTGATCATTTTTATTAGTATTCCATTCATACCCTTACGATGGGCATTATGAGAACGATAACTTCTACCACATAGAATCATATGGAATTATATATTCTTGGGTTTTACAAAATAAAAATATAATAAAATTTCGTCCATCAATTTCAGAAAAGCACTAGTACGTGATCTAGAGTGAATTGTAGATTATTACTTATAAGTACACAAAGGTTAATCAGAAGAACTTATGGAAGTCTCCATGGGACCAAGCCAACTTCTTTATAGCTCCCGGGGATTATAAGTTCGTCTGGGAATGATAAAGATCCCAAGTGGGACGATTACATCAAATTGATTTTTGCACAACCGGTGAACTTTTTACCTTTTGGACTTAGGCCCCTCTAAGAAAGTGGAAGAAGTCGGAATATGAAATTGGAGATACATATATGTAATTCACATTATCACGGACATGTTGTTCCAATTTAGGAATCAAAGGGTCAATAGGAGGGCCCAAAAACTTCACAGGGAGTATTTGACGACACTTTTTTAGAAATTACGCTATAGGCCAAACTTCCTTGAATGTACCTTACGCTTTAGAACTCGGCACCCAAACATAAGGACACAACTATATGATGTGGGGATTATGCGTTCTGTCTAAGAGAGATGCACGGGGAGGTAGTGTACATGATTATTTTTATTACAATTCAATTGATACCGTTACGATGGACATTCTGAAAAAGATAATTTCCACCACATAGAATCGCACCAAATTACAAATTCTAGGTTTTTATGAAATAAAAAGATAATAAAATTCCGTCCATCAAATTTGGAAAACACTAGTACGTGGTGTAGAGTAAGTTGTAGATGTTTACTTATAAGTGTACGAAGGTTAATCAAAAGAACTTGTGGAAATCTCCGTGGGACCAATACAACTTCTTTATCACTATCGGGGATTATAAGTTTGACTGGGGATGGTAAAGACCCCTGTAGGACGATCATAATCAATTTTTGCACAACCGGTGAACTTTTGGAAAAGTCAGAATGCAAAATTGGAGATACACATATGTAATTCAAATTGTCACAACTAGGGGTGGACATCGGGTTGGTTTTCAAATGTTTCGGTTTATTCGGTTCAGGTTAATCGGGTTGACATTTTACAAAGCTAAAACCGAAAACCAAACCATATTTGGGAAAACTAAATTCGGTTTATTCAAATTCGGTTTTTTGGTTTTCGGTTTCAATTCGGTTTCAATTCAAATATATTTGAAAAACCAAATAAATTTTTATACGTCGCACGTATGGGTTTTCAGCAAAAGAATGAGCAACATCTCCACAAAATGCAATAGAATCCACAACCACAATCAAGTAGTAAACCAAACCAAGTGTAGAACATTACAGGAACACGTGAAAATGTTGATGACAAATGAAAATGTTGATGACAAATGCAAGACAGATCCTAACCCCTTAATTTATAAAACATATGAATTCATCCTAACCCCTTAATTTATAAAATATCAATTTCTCTCCAATTAAATGCCTAATCTATTACAAAATTAGATTTCAAATATGTTAAAAATGAGATATAACTTGAGCACATTAGGAACCATTACTAAACCTCCAAACAATCATCCTGATGCAGTTGAATAGCCTAGAATTAATGCTACCATGGTGTGTTGGGTTTTGCAAACCTTAGATCCACCATTACGTTCTTCTACTAGTTACTATACCACGGTGAAGGAACTGTGGGATGATCTAAGGCTCGTTTTAACCTTGGGAATTGTTAAAAAATTCTACAGATCCGTGAAGATATTCAAAATTGTCGGCAGAATGGTTAGGTTATTGCCATTTATTTGGGCAAATTGAAGAAGCTGTTTGGTGACTACAACTCCCTTCGGCCTCCTTTAGTTTTCACTTGTGAAGCTTGTAAACCTCTGTGCACCCGTAACCATGCTGCCAATGCCTTCCTAGAATGTGAGAAATATATGATCTACCAGTTTCTCATGGGTCTTGATGAACGCTATCACACCTTGCGAACCAACATTATGACCACTGATCCTCTTCCACCAGTCATGCGTGTATATGTCCTTGTTGCTGAGGAGGAGAATCACAGAGCCGTTGTTCGGTCTCGTGAGGCTTCGACTATCTCTCTAGCATATGTTGCACGTTGACCACCACCCTCGGGTTCTTCACCAGTTGTTCTCATTTCAGCTGATCACAAGAATCTGATCTGCTCATATTGTAATCGCAAGGGACATGACAAAGATACCTGTTTCAAGCTCACTGGAGTACTGGATTGGTTCAAAGACTTGAACTAGAAGACCAGGAAGCTGGGGCCGATCCAGCCAAATACCGCTGCCAGGAAAGCCAGACCAGCCGCCGGTGAGCGCCTGCCTTCACCGCCTTTCACCGGTGCGGCCGTGTCTCCGACGGAACACGAATATGCAGCCTCTCAGCCTACCCCTGCCCATTTTGATTTTGGTCCTACTCTGTCTGATGACCAATGGAGTACGACCTTACATTTATTTAATCAGTTTAATGCGGTGTCTGACCATGGGTCATGTAAATCTACTTTACCATTGATACTTGATATGGGAGCCTCATATCATATGACCAGTGACAATGGTTCTCTTTTTTATATTCATACTTTTGTGCATTCCGTGAATGTTGTACTGCCTGATGGTTCTGTATCTGTGAACCAATATAGTTCTATTCATTTTGGGGATGTTATACTTACTCATGTGCTCTACATACCCTCTCTGCATTGCCATTTATTATCATGTTCTAGATTATTATCTCCATTAAAATGTCTAGCTTTGTTTACTGAAAATAATTGCATTTTATAGAAAATCAGTACGAGGAACGTGATTGGTCTGGGTGAACAGCAAGGGGGGTTTATTGGTTTCGTCTGCTGGATCCGAATGTTCATCTCTCGTAGTCTCTACCAACAGTTTCTTCAGTTACTTCTTCTTATTTATGGCATCAACGTCTTGGGCATCCATCCTCTACGTGTTGTCTTCTACTTCTACTATTGATTTTAGCACAAATAAAGTTTATGTTCCTAGCTCTGTCTGTCATAGAGCAAAACAGACTAGACATAGTTTTCCTTTAAGTATTTCAAATGCTACTTCATTATTTGAATTAATACATTGTGATGTTTGGGGTCCTTATAAAACACCATCTTCTAGGGGTGCAGTTATTTTTAAAACTATAGTTGATGATTACTCCCGCTCTGTTTGGGTTTATTTATTAGCTGCTAAATCTGATGTAGCATCTAGATTTAGTGAATTTTGTGCTTTTATCAAGAATCAGTTTGGCCGTGTGATTAAGCATGTTTGGGCTGATAATGGTACAGAATTTTTACCTTTGAGATCATATTTTGCTGAGTCTGGGATCATTTTTAGGACATCTATGGTTAACACACAACAGCGGAATGGTCGGGTTGAGCACAAGCATCGTCATTTACTTAATGTGACCCGTGCTTTGCATTTTCAAGTCAATATGCCTATTGAGTTTTGGGGGGAATGTGTTCTTACTGCTGCTAATTTGATCAATCGAACACCCACAAAGTAACTCGATGGGTGCGCCCCTTTTGAGTTACTTCATGGACGTCCTCCAAATTACAAGGATTTGAGAGTCTTCGGTTGTTTGTGCTTTGCCTCATATGTTCCCAGATTCCGTGATAAGTTTGCTCTACAAAGTCATAGATATTTGTTTCTTGAGTATCCTGCCGGAAAGAAGGGATGCCATCTTTTTAACAGTCGAGATGCTGATTTTTATAAAGACTAGTTTCCTTACGCCATGATACCGAAAACCTCACCAGCCTCAGCACTGGTGTCGACCACCTTGCCGATGGGTTTTCTGCCACCACTGACCACCTACTTTCCGGTAGCCATCCCACTGGTGGTATAGTTGTCAGATGCGCCGTCACTATCGGGTACCCCTTCAGACGCACTTCACGCGCCGGGCGCTCATGAACCGTCTTCCACCACTGATTTTAACCCAAAGCCAGACACGATCTTCCATGCACCGGTGCCTCCTCCTACTGCTTCGTCTCCACCGTCAGCTACGTCGAACTCTCCTCCAGCGATGACACCTCTGGCCGAGCTGCCTCCTGTCAGACAGAGTGATCGCAATCGCTGACCTCCTACCTATCTGCAAGATTACATTTGCTCTGATATTCATAACCCTCCACTGCTACAATCACACCTGTGATGTCACATTTCTTCGGTGTTCTCTATCATTTATCTGATTTTGTAAATTATGATAAAATTTTAGTACGCATTCTAGATTTTTGGGTGCAGTAACTTACGGTGCAGATCCCACCACTTATTCTCAGGCTTCCCAGTATGCTCATTGGCGTGATGTCATGGCTAATAAAATTAAGGCACTTGAGCGCAATCAGACTTGGACCTTGTCTTCACTACCTCTACATAAGACTGCCATTGGATGTAAATGGGTGTACCGCACCAAGTTCAAATCTGATAGTTCCATTGAGCATCACAAAGATCGCCTGGTGGTTCTTGACAATCGTCAGAAAGAAGGTATTGACTATACTGAGACATTTACCCCTGTTGCAAAGATGAGTCAAGTTCGTCTGTTTCTATCTGTTGCAGTTATTCTTGGTTGGGAACTTCACCAGATGGATGTGCATAATATTTTCTTCATGGTGATTTACATGAGGAAGTCTATATGCGCCCTCCACCGGGCTATCCTGCACCTCCGAGTCAGGTCTGTCGACTTCAGAAATCTCTTTATGGTCTTCATCAGGCTCCTCGTAATTGGTTTACAAAGTTGGCTCAGGCTTTACGTGGATTTGGTTTTGTTCAGAGTAAGGCTGATTACTCATTACTTTCTTTTACCCGCGGTTCAGTATCCTTGCACGTCCTTGTCTACGTGGATGATTTGGTTATTGCTGGTAGTTCTTTGTCGCTCATCTCTGAATTCAAGAAATACTTGATCTCTTATTTTTATATGAAGGATCTTGGTACACTTAAGTATTTCTTGGGTATAGAGATTACTAGAATACCGGATGAGACGTTTCTCTCGCAAAGGAAATATGTCATGGATATTTTATCTGACACAGGTTTGTCATCTTCTAAACCGACTGACTTTCCCATGGAGCAACAACATGATATCAATATGGATGTAAATCGGTCTTAATGAGGCCGAGTTACTTAATTATTAGGAAATGATGAATCTATTAGGAGTTGACAAAATCAGTGCTAGAATATCTTGCATTTGTTCGTACGAGTGTAGAACGATTGTAATATTCAGTGACCACGATTACAAGTCATGCCTATTAGTCATTCCCTTGGGGAGGGAATATATTTTTTGATTGAAACTGATAAAATGGAATCCAGAGATACAGTACTTAAAGTTAAAATAGTTTGTAAAGGATTCAACAACAATTTTCCATATTCGGCAGAAATTTCAAATGCATTTTGGAGAGCTACCTCCAACCACTAAATGGTAGATGATAGTCTTCTTCATTCTTCTCCTGCTTCATGTCCATCAGATGGTGGATTGGGAGAGTCCTCATTGGCTCCACTAGTTGAAGCAGAAGCATCGCCTTCCTCAAAATTCTGCAGGATAATAAGATAATAATTATTTCAGCAATTGAACCCGGAAACAAATTAGCATAATAGTCTTTCAAACATATTTATTAATTTATTGCATTGAAGCAAAATAATTAATGAGGCAATTGGATATACACAAGACCCCAATGCTGTTGCAGGTGCACTTACCATTGGAAGACAAATCTGTATGACATTATTCACCTGTAAAATCTGTTATAATATAGATTGTTACTTAAATAAGAGAAGTAAAATAATAAGATATTAAACCTTCTGCAACTTCTTTCTGAATGCTTTCTTAGTCTTCTGTACCTCCTGATTTATTGTGCCATAAATTTGTTATTAGTGATTGTTGTCATAAAAAATTGAAAGAGCATATATATATAGAAAGGTTCATTTCAAGTGGAAAAGAGGGAAATTCCAAATTTAGTTAAGCCTGAAAGTTGAACCTTGAGTCCCTAACCTGCCGCCACCTTTGGGGGTTAAACAATCCCACCACCTCCGAAAAGGTTGCGGGAGTGGTGCAATTTAGTGCAGTGGTGAATTGACAAAGAATAGATTATTTCTTGTAAGTTCTCAAGGCCTATGGAGGATATTTTGGGGGAAGACGGAGAAAGGGCTGCAGAGAAGGGGTGGAGAAAATTTTGGGATATATATGTTGTGTTTGTTGGTGAAGATGAATGCGGGTGAGGGTTGATGGGTTAATTTGTTAGGTTATTTGTTTAATTGTAGTGTGATTAGGATGTAATAATTGCACTTATTCAATTTTATGTAATGGCATAAGTTGTAATATTTTATTTTTTAAGGTTATTTTTGTCTTTTGATTTCAAATTATGTGGTAAAAAAGGTTTCAAAATAAGAATCTTTGGTTGGGACGGATTTAAAAGGAAAGTATGATGATTTGGTTGGGACAGGTGGATTATATGTTATCACTATGTGTAATTTCAAATACTAACTTAATTGTTTTAAACCACTAAAAAAATTAAATCTCTAAGAAAATTAAATTTCAAGAAGCTAAACCATCATACAAAACAAAGATAAGGCATAAGTATGGAAGTAAAACATAAAATTAGTTACTACAAGAATCTCAAATTAAGCTAATAAGAAAGTAATCACATGATTCTTAAATTAGGTGGATTTACCTTTCTTGAGTGTGTATTTTTCATATTAATGGGTTGGACGGTGGCGGAATCAGGAGTTGTTTTTGTTGGCTCAACCTCATTCTGGATCTGTTTGCAGAAAGGAAAAAAAAACCTTTTTAGAGAAAGAGATGTAAAAATTACTTTTTTATTTCATTATGAACCTAGATTTAGTATAAAGGTAATTCAACCATCAATTACTCGGAATCTCAACTCAAGCGGAACCAACTCTTCACTTTAATTAGAAAACATTCAATTTCTTAAAAAATTGAATCATTTGAACATGACTAAATCAATTCTTCATCAGTAAAGCATGCTCTTAACTTGAGGGGGGGATTCAAACTGACCTTTGGATTCACTTTTGAAATTGCAAGCAATCCAATCACTGCAGCTCTAACATCTTCATTCTCCATGGATATTGAAGATGGAGGCTCCACGGTTTGGAATTTGAGCACATTTGCAGCTTTCAATAACTCATCCATCTATTGATTTTAGAGGAAGAGGATCAAAATGATGTGAAGAAGGCAAGATTTTTTTCCTCGGAGAAAATGATGTGAAGCCAATTTTATTCTATCATATATGTTGTTTTGACTACGCTTGACTCACATCTATATTTATGAGTCTGGAATGTAGCGTTATATTTATCTTTGAATTTTTATGCCACGTGTACGGTTTCAGTTACATGCAAGAATTAATAAATACAAGGTTTTAATTGCATATTCATTTCATATAATAGCTTTTCTTTTTTCTTTTTGCTTTTGTTGCCAAGCTAAAAGGTTCTCTGTTCAAATGGTTTAAAGTTGAAGAAATTTTTTTAAACTTAACCTCAGCTTTGGTCCAATTTTTTTTATTTTAACCATTTAAACTAGATTGAAAATTTGAGGTAAAAATTACTGTGTGAGAAACCATTTTCTTGTGAAGTACACAAGCAAAATGCAAGTTTCAGGACCCTTTCCCCTTGCCGGTGTGGCAATAAAATAGGTGTTTTTTAAAGCTTAAAAGATGACGACTCACCTTTTATTCTTATTTTTAATTTATTTGTTAACATTATTGTCTTTTATATATGAACTATGATGTCAAAGAACAAAATTTATAAACATTAATATTTGGTTATTTTCTAAATATAGTTTAAAAAATCTACCAGTTTGTAAATGTAAATACCCCTAATCCATAGTTGATGAGTCAAATTTTCTGTGACTCGTTTATTAAAGAAAATATCCTTAATCCTAAAAAGTTTCCTTAATACAATTTCTTGCAAACACTTTTTGAATGCTAATTATATCCATTAATTAGATCAATTTTAAGAATTTGATAGTAACAATCAAATCCTAAGCTAGATCTATTGTTCGAACTTGTAGTATAGGCTTGTAAAATTTATCCATAAGTACCAGAGAGTTCTAAAGGATTAGTGAGCTTTAATGAGAGGTTCCCCTGTGTGAGTATCTTCTATGTTTCCCTAATGACCACAATTGTTAATCGCTTATTAAGAAACGTTCATGCAATATAAAGACCAGGAAACACAGACCAGGATGATACTAACACAAGGGAAATTCAGAATTCTGTGTTATTGTGTTTTGGATATAAAGACAAGTGATTAAAATAACACACAAGTGAAATATAAAGTTTTGGATATTTCACTTCTGTGTTATTGTGTTTGATTATGGCTTTCCGAGCCCAAAGAAGCATGTTGTGCTTATGTGCTTGGATAGGCCAAGTGGTTAAGTCACATCAGTGTTGATGAGGAATTTTCCCAAGTCAAGGAAATTTTAGAACAATAACAGTGATTTCCAATTTTTTCGCAGATGGGCAATTAATTTTTATGAATTTGGGTGGTTTCATAGTATTATAAAAATCTTGACTGAATTGGGAAATTGATTTAATTTATGTTTAACCTAACTATTTTAATACAACATAATTTTGTAATGTCTATGTACACATTGTTGTAATCATTGCCAGGTGTCTTCCAACACTCTTTCAGGAGAATTATTTCTAGCGAGGCTTCCACTGGAAATTTGTAACTTGTACTAGCATTTTTCACTTTTCTCAAACACTTTTGAATGAAACATCTAAATTACCATATTGGAAAACATCTCCAGCCAAATTTTACAATCGACCATGTTCCCGCAGCGAAGCAAAAAAACTGCAAGAATATACTAATGTAGGGGCATGCAGTGCAAAGACTCTTTTGAAGATTTCATATCAACCCCCCATCGAAGGTATGATTTTAAAAATTATTTCTACAATTGAAAATACTACTTCTTACTCATATTAAAGTTGATAGATTGGTTGAAATTTATGATCGGCCATACTCTCGCTTTGAAGCACGGAACTGCAAGAGTATACTAATATGGAGACATTCAGAAGAATGGTTTTCAATTTATTTCTACCATTGAAAATACTACTACTGACTCATGTTAAAGCTGATAGATTGGTTGAGCGCAAGATTTGAAATAGAAAGAGATGTTTGGTAGTGTATGGAAGAAAATAACCAAAAATTAAAATGGGATTCTTGATATGAGATGATTGTAATGGATGGCAATATTTACCTGTAAAATATGTTATGCTCTATCTTGTTACTTTAGTGAGAGAAAGAAGAAAAATAATAAGATATCAAACCTTTTGCATCTTCTTTCTTAAATTTGTTATTGCCGAGTGTGGTCATAAAAAATGAAAGACTATTTATACTCTCTCCATCCCGGTCAAAACTTCCGAGATAATTTTGACTTAGAGTTTTAGGAGGGGCTATTTTATTGCTTAGAAAGGTCCTTTGAAAGGGAAAAGAGGGTAGTTCCAAATTTAGTGAAGCTTGAAAGCTGAAGCTTAAGATCCCTATCCCGGTGTTTTTTGGTGAAGATGAACGTCGGTGGGGGTATATGGGTTAATTAGTTAGGTGAATTGTTTAATTGTAGTGTGATTAGGATGTAATAATTGCACTTATTCAGTTTTAGTACCGGCATGAGTTTTAATATTTTTATTTTTTCAATGTTATTTTTGTCTTTCGATGTCAAATTTACTTGCCAAAAAGATCATTTTCAAACTAAGAAGCTTTGGTTGGGACAGATTGAAAAGGAAATTATGAAGATTTGGTTGGGATGGATCGAAAAGGCATAAATATAGAAGTTGAACATATAATCAGTTGGTACAAGCATCTCAAATTAAGCTGATAAGAAAGTAATTAATCACCTCTGTTGAGTGTATATTT
This sequence comes from Rubia peregrina, assembly GCA_032355705.1. Classification (NCBI taxonomy): domain Eukaryota; kingdom Viridiplantae; phylum Streptophyta; class Magnoliopsida; order Gentianales; family Rubiaceae; genus Rubia; species Rubia peregrina. The sequence continues at coordinate 11,853 of JAULKK010283482.1, forward strand.
GTCACCTTAATGGGCTGGACGGTCGTGGAATCAGGAGTGCTTGTTGTTGGCTCAACCACATTCAGGATCTGTTGGAAGAAAAAAAACATTTTTTAAAAAAAAAATTGTAAAATTTTCTTTCGATTTCATTGTGAATGCTAGATTAAGTATAGAAGATAACCCAAACATCAATTACTCATAAATCTCAACTCAACCGGAACTATGTTCTTCACTTTTAACTAGAAAATATCTCAGATTGGGAATAACATACTTAAATCATTTGAATATCACTCAATCAATTTTTCATCAGTAAAGCATCCCATTAAATTGAGGAAAAATTTATTTCAGACCAACATTCACTTTTCAAATCGCAATAAATCCATGCAATGCCCCTCTAACATCTTCATTCTCCATGGATATTGGCGATGGAGGCCTCGAGGTTTGAAATTGAAGCTTACAATAGTTCATCCATCAACTAATTTTACAGGAAGGGGATCAAAAAGATGTGAGACGGACTAGAGCCCTATGCTAAGTGAAGACAGTAAAAGTTTCTTCCATTCGGATGTTTTTGACTACGCTCGACTCAACATCAGCAATATTAATGAGTCTGGCGTGTTGATTTTTATCTTTATCTTTGAATTTTTATGCCACGTGTATGGTTTAAGTTACATGCGGGAATTGATAAATTCAAGGTTTTAATTGCATGTTCAGTTCATATAATAGCTTATTTCTTTTTGCTTTTTTTGCAAAACTAAAAGCTTCTCTGTTCAAATGGTTTAAAGTTGAATAAAAAACGAAATCTGACTTAACCTCAGCTTTGGTCAGAATATTTTTTCTTATAACCATTTAAACTAGATTGAAATTTTGAGGAATAAAATTATAGTGTATTAAACCATTTTCATGTGAATGATACAAGCAAAACAAAATGCAAGTTTCAGGACTATTTCCCCTCTCCGGTGTTGTAGTAAAAATAGGAGTTTTTAAACCATAAAAGATGACAACTCGCCTTTTATTCTTCTTTTTCATCGATTTCTAATAATTATCGTCTTTTATGAACTATAAAATCAAAGAAAAGAAAGAAATAAATGTATAAACATTAATTTTTGGTGTTTCGCTCAATATTTTTTTAAAAAAATCTACCAATTAGTGAATGAAAACACCATCCAGAGTTGATGAGTCAAATTTTCAGAAACTATATTTTCAGACACTTTTCGAATGCTAATATCCATTAATTTAGATCAATTTTAAGAACTTGATAGTAGTAGTCAAGTCATGAAGCATGACACTAGAGCTATGGCTGTCACATGTAGCATAGGCTTGTAAAATCGATCCATGGGCACCAAGTGTCAAAGAATTCTAAAGGATCAGGTGAACTTGAGTGACAAGTTCCCTTGTGAAACTACAGCATCTCCTTCCTCAATTTTCTTTTAGATATTAAGACCTGTGATTTTTTTTCAGTGATGAAACCAAAAAATGCATAGGTTACAAAGTGCTCTTTCAAACTTAATGAAATTAAACTGAACAATGAGGGGAATGAATCAACCCTAGATCACGACTTTGTTGTCGATGAATTTAGCCTTTTGAATAAAAATTGGTATGACATTAATATGTAATAATCGAGCTAACTAATTATTTTAATCAAAGAATTAAAGAATAAATGATTGCACCTTCCGCAACTTCTTTTTGAAAGCTTCTGGCGATGTGGGTGCATCTTAATCCTCTTTACCTCCAAACTCATTTAGCTATCAACTTGTGATTAGTGAGTGTTATAAAAAAAAGAGTATACGTATTATCAACGTATATTATTTCAAGATGACTAGTACATATTTTAACCTCTTTGGAAATAAAAAATTTAGAAGCTAAGTCGTCAAGCGATTAAGGCCTCGTGGTTTTGAATTGAAGGCCATTTTCAGATCTTGTAAATTCATCCATCAATTGATTTAACATTAAATTTGTGATGAAGTTAAGATACTAAGACAACTATACTAAGTGAAGACAGGAAATTACAATGCACATCTACAACATAATTTAGATTTTATCTTGGTTATAGTTAAACCTGTCAAACAAGATCGAACCTGAATACCCGATAATAGATAACAGAATTGAACTCGAACCAAGGTGAATATATGCATCTGGATAAGGAATTGGACTGTCGAGTGGAGGAGGATTTCAGTCACCAAAGGTTTGATAGTCAACAGCGTTCCAACAATAGTTGATTGGTAGTGAATTTTT
>JAULKK010283500.1:0-14059 GCA_032355705.1 Rubia peregrina
ACATTCAGTTGAGACGGAGGGAGTATATAATTTAACAAATGCAAAAAAAAAAATAGTCGACTATCAATATATTGTAAAAATGATATATAAAATATTGTCAAATTTATTTGACATCCATTTTTTAAATATCAATCTTTTATGCAATATTATTATACTCATGTTTCTTTGAGAAATTATTCCATAGAAAAGTATCGAGTACAACATTGTGAAGAACGGAGTAGAAGCTTCACCAGAATTTATTTTGTTTTTTTACTCTGGCAGATATGTTTGGAATGGATACCAGAAACTCAATAAGGCAGAATGGACATAAACTTTTAAGTGGTTCACCATTCAGACATGAACAGCTTGCTACTATGAAAGAATACTCTTCTAATTCCAGGAAATCTCCATTCATCTAGCCAAGCTTTAAGTTTGCAAAAGTGGTCGGGAAATTCAAGTTACAGACATAGAAGTGTCATTCATGCTTCATGTGATTCCCTATCATCCTTAATACAACAAAAATGTTTTCCGATCAGTTGGATACTGCCCGTCGCTAAGAGGACTGCATTTTTCTAGGATGGATGAATGCATTTTTCCAGGCATTACACGGCCGTCATGCCAACGTCTATGATGATAGCGAATCCCATTATACCATCAGTGATCAGTCTGAATCTGAATCAACATTCACAGATGATCTCACCCTTCTATTTCTATTTTCATAATCATCATCTTTGTCTTCTTCTTCTTTCTTCTCCTTGAGTATTCCTGCAAAACGGTTGCTTAAGATGCAAGTATGAACTTAACGTTTTAACCCAACTTTGAAAGAAATCATTACCTTTCTTTAATAGAAGAACTTCAAGTGACCTGGTTGAGAAATCATCTTTCCCTCCCAGGTCTTGAAACCCGACTACCCTATCTATTGCTACTCCATTTCTAAAACAAAAACCAAAAAAGATTAGCAAATAAGCTTAATGTGTCAAAGTTTACCTTTGTACTTAAATTGCTAGCAAAGGATTAAAATAAGAGCTGCAAAGACGACAACAAGAGCTGAGGCTCAGAAAGTTTCTTTGAGACACAAAATGTTACGTACACTTAAAGAACTGTAGTGAGGTGATCTCCAAAAAGCATTCTATATATGGGATGAAAGAAACAGGAGAATGAAAATCAAAGCCAATGCAACAAATTTTGACCAAGAAATAGTACACCCAATGTTTAACATCTCGAGCACATCTGCGTGTATGTGTCAATATACACACATAGTCTGATAAATAGCTAAATCATATCTCAACTTAAAAATGACAGCATCATTTAACAATCAACGCATTTCCTTGCAATCCTACAAAACACGAGACCTACTACAATATGAAGGCTATTGTAAGTTTTTGAGATGAAAATCCATGAGAGCAATGAAGAATGCCAAGGTATCTACAACCAATTCTCAAAGAAAAACAATAGACCAGATAAATTAAATTTAGAAAGAAAAGTTAAAATGAACAAACCTGAAGAATATCACACACGGCAGAGTCTTGATAGCTAATTTAGCAACAAAGAAAGGTGCATTCTGCATAGGTAGAAGAGGTTAGTGCAGGTCCTTCAAAAGGAATAAGCACAATTTCTAAAATGGCAATTCTGACCTCTGCATCCAATTTGAAGAACTTTGCTTCCATGTACTTAGGTGCAAGAGCCTTTAAATGCTTATCCATGATCCTAAAAGTAAATATGAGCATTAGCACAAGAAATAGCCGAATGACATTTCATGATACATGATATCTTTGGCCTGATCAGCCTTAGCCTTCTCCAGAGGGGCATAGTGATCTATATATTTCTAATCATAAGCGAGTAAACTAAGCAAAGAGTAAAGCCCATGAAAGATAATTTTGCAGCTTTGTAACCCCTATCATTCTCGTACAACATTCAGCCTATTGCCATATGAAGGTCTATTTTAAGATGAAAAGGCAATATAATTAGAAGTTCAAACAAAAGAGGAGCAAAAAAGTCAACTACAAACTTAAAATAGGATTGAAAACTTTTATACAGCTAGTTTGATCAAAGCTTCTGCAATTCAAAGATACAAGAACATATTTTTCCATATCACTCCCATCTCTTAATCATAACCACAAATGAAAGTTAAGAATAAAATAAAGATAATGCATTTCCTTTATGAGGCAATAGAATGATAACACGTAAAAAGAAGTCTTAGAATGACAGTAATACTTACTTGAAGCGATAGAACTCTCGATGATAGAAATGACAAATCGCAATTTCGGTGCCAGTAACTTCACCCAAAGAATCCCCTTCTGTAATGTCCCGGTAGGCCGGTACTCTCCATGACCCTTCCGCTTCATCTCTTGTCATTTTTCAGCTTCTTTCTAAGGATGTAAAAAAACACAGAAATCAAAGCCTTTTAGCCATAAGATACAGAGAACATGCAAAAAACACACAAAAAGAAAAGGCATTGCATTCATGAGAACAAGTTAGCGTACCTTAAGAGAAGCAATCCTATCTGCATGCAACCCTAAGTTGAGAGGACTAGGAGGTGCAAGCACATCTCAGTTGGTATACGAACCTGTAACAAGGATCTGGCCGAGTAATAACTTACACTGAAAACAGAAGAAGAGGTCATTGCAAAACATGTAACGAGTAAACAAATAAGCCAGTGTGAGTATTTCTTGAGTACTAGTCCCTTAGTTGAGAGGACTTGGAGGTGCAAGCACATCTCAGTTGGCATACTAACCCTTAAAAAGGATCTGGCCGAGTAAGTACTCACACCGAAAACAGGATATAAGTTTGAAAACCCAGTGTTTGTAAGCAGTACGTAATAGAAATGAATCATTCTCACAGCCAACACATACCAGCACAAACATATTCACTACCTTCACTCTGTTTCAGTACCCAAAACCATAAAACAGGACAGCTCTGTTCACACTTAGAGTAACTTTGGACGCATTCAGATATGCAAGCTCAGAAAAGAGTACATTAAATATCATGATATATAGATCAGAAAAGCAGACCCAGATACATTTCACAGCGGATGTATGCTCATTTGAGTAGATGCATGGTCACACACCGTCCAATTAACAGACCCATGACATGTTCCAACTAACAGTGAAAAGAAAACTACATCTGAAATGTGAATGACACATACCGAAACATAAGGAAAACAGGTTGGCATTACTTGCAGATTTTGACAGCCAAAGCAACACAATACAAGAACAGGTAAGCATTTGCATACTTTACTAGTACTCAGGAAATATATTGTGAACCAAAAACATATTGTGGACCAAAAACCTTCACAAACATATTGTGGACCAAATTGCACACTTCCTTCACAAACATATTGTGGACCAAAAACAATATTGTGGACCAAAAACCTTCACACACAAATTCACTACATTCACTCTGATTTAGGACCAAAAACCTAAATTTTGGACAACATTTTTCACACGTACATCAACTTTGGAAGCATTAAGGTATGTAAGCTCAGAAAGAGGACTTTCAAGCATGCAGATATATTCTTAGACATAATAGCAGACCCAGATAAGTTTCACAGCGCATGGTCATATTCCCCAATTACCGTACACATAAAATGTTCCAATTAACAGGGAAAAAGAAAACGACGGCTGAAATGTGAATGACACATACCCGAACAATAGGAAAACAGGTAGGCATGACATACAAATTTTCACAGCAAAACCAACACAAAACGAAAACAGGTAAACTTGACGACTCACTGACGAGTTGACTGAAAGACCAAAAAAACACTGTGACTCAAACACCATGTCGACGCAGCCAAACCCCGGCCCGATTTTCAGGAAAACAAGATCGAAAATATTAGTATGGTGGAAGAAGCAACCTGACAACATCAGTTGATCAAAAGCATAGCATCGAAGGCAAAAAAACAAACCCGAATTCCATTTTTCATAATCACATAAAAACGTTCGGGAAACATCAGATCGAAACAAATAAGGGGTAAAACTTTTCAAAAACCCTAACCCGAAGGGTAGGGAACCGGAAAACGAAAATGTCGCCTGCAATCCCTTCACGGGATGCTGAATCTGGCCGTCATCCTTACGAGTTTATTTCTCCCAACCCCGACTCGGGAAAACAATTTTTGAACTAAAAAACGGGACCTTTCGAAGCGGAAAACGAAACAATTGAAATCGGATAAGTTAAATAGAGACAACGGTACCAAGCCAACGACATATTACCGGCGAGATCTGCGATTACAACGACGAGGCAACCGGAAATTGACGCCGGTTGGGACTAGGGTTTGACAGAAAAGCAAGGTGAGCAAGAGAGAGATGAGAGCTTGTAAAAGGAGTGAGAGGAATATGAATGAGCAACACAGAAAGGGTAAAAGAACACAGATGGAGCGTTGGAAAGGCTGTGCACGCGTAATTATTACGCATAGAAAGAAGAGACGACCAACTTTAATCAGAGCAGATTCGAATTTGAATCCAGCACTTCACCATTAATTCTCACCTAAACAGCCCAAGCCCATTAATTGTGTGTAATTTTGCAAACACAGCAGGGACATTCTTGACATTTCAAGCACGGTCAAAGCTTCCATTTTTGGCAAATTCAGAAGTGTGCAATTTGTGGTGAGACAGCCCAAAATGGAAAGTATGCAATTTAGGCTGGGACGGAGGGAGTACTGAAAAAACAAAAATTCTAAAAATGGATATTTTTTCAAAATTCCAAGCATTATTGACCATATCTTACCGGATTTGACCGCAGCTATTATATCCAATTAAATGGCTCCATCAAATCCGTATTCCCGCCTCTACACCCTTTTCGAACAATTGAAAACCCGCCCTTTTAGATTCACTGAATTTTGCAAGTAAGGATACAACTCACGCGCGTATCACATTATATATCTTCCCCAAACTTATCATTTTCACTTCACTCGAATCCCTCCTCAAATAACCCTAAATCCCACCGCCTGCATTTTACACACACTCACACAGTGAAAATGACGACCAAGCGCAAGCAGGCGGCGCGGACGTCCTCTCCTGCGAAGACCCCGGCGGCGACTGAGCCGAAGCGGTCGACTAGGGCGTCGGCATCGAAGGCTAAATCGGAGGATGCGTCATCCCTTTCGAAGAGGAATGAGGTGTCGGTGAAGAAGATTAAGGTCACCGACGAGAGTGATTTCGTGGATGAGCCAGAGGTGAAAGAATTGGCTGATGCAAATGCGAATTCTTCAAAGACTTCCTCGTCTGCTAAGGCTTCTCCGAAGAAGAATTCGAAGAAGGAGAAGAAAGGGAAGACGGTTCAGGAGAGTAAGGAGATCAGTGACGTGGCGGATGAGCCTGATCAGATTGAGCTGGGGGAGGGGGAATTCGAGGATGAGGAGCTTGCTAATGGAGGCCAAGGGGAGACGCCGGATCCTCTTCAGAGGAAGCCGAAGCGGAGAGAAGGAAAGGTGAAGGAGGAGGAAGTTGATTGCTCGCTGATTGACCCTATCCCCGAGGCTGAGGCTCGTAGCAGGTGGCCTAACCGCTTTGCAATTAACGCAAAGGTGAGGTCTATCAGTAAACTGATCAACGAGAACTTGGAAATCCTTGTGTAATTGTCTCTTTATGATGATCTCAATGGTTTGTTTCACAGGCCTTGGCGAAAGGAGGATCCAGGAGTTCTAATGGGTGAGTTTGATTATTCATTTTCAATGAAAGTTTTTTCTTGCGTTTTTGAAATGTATGCATGCTATAAGTGATACTTACTTTACTAAATTGCTGCATTTTTACTTGATGCCATTCTTGTTTTGTGTGTGTTGTTAGGGATGATGAGGATTCAGATATTTTGATTGAAGCGAAATGCCACTATAGGCAAGCACGGGTTGATGGCTATGAATATAAATTGGGCGATGATGCATATGTTCAGGTTAAGCTCTTTTTTATATTTGTTCTCCTTCTGCCTTTTATATAGTTCCAAACATACTAATGTGGTTTCTCACTTTCATGATTGGTATATCTAGGCTGGAGAGGGGGAGGACAACTACATATGTAAAATCTTGGAGATGTTTGAGGCTGTTGATGGTGTGCCTTATTTTAGGGCTCAATGGTTTTACCGGGCTCAGGATACTGTAAGCACTCATTGTCATGCCAGTTTGCCATCACGCTTCCTTGTTTGTTAATCTGTCCAACTGAGATCAATTTTCAAATTTCTTTCTAGGTTATTTCAGCTCAACTCAAAGAACTGGTAAAACAAGATGCAAAGCGGGTATTTTTTTCCGAAGTTCAGGATGATAATAATCTTGATTGCCTTGTTAAGCCACTTAACATTGCTCGTCTTCCATCAAAAGTAAGGCTTTTACCCACAAAGTTCCTTATTTTTTGGGAGAAGTGTTATTTTTTAATCAGCTAGTTTATGATGTTCTAGATGGATGTCAAGAAGAAGGAGAATACAATCAAGAATTGTGACTACTATTTTGACATGCTCTACCTTCTTCCTCATTGCACTTTTTTGAGCGTGGGACCAGGTAATTCCTTGTTTTAAAGCAATTATACTGACTTTATTTAGAGATTGTTACTTTCCCCACTTTATGTTAGTATGGATAATCCATGTTACCTTTTGAAATATGTTTATTCATGTTGTATGTGTGTATTTGTCTGATCAACTATCCAGATGATGCTGAGGTATCTGTGAGTGATTCGGGATCCACCATTTCCAGTGATGCTGATGCAAATGCCACTGTGATTAGTGGTGTTGATGTTTTGGAGGGGGCGAACAAGGTTGAGATGACCATGCTTGATCTTTACTCTGGCTGTGGTGCAATGTCTACTGGATTGTGTTTAGGGTCTAATAGTGCCGGTGTCAAACTTGTCACGGTAGGTGTAGTATGTTACTATGTTACTCCTTTATTTGGTAAGATTTTGTTATGTTTCATCTTCACCTTTGATAACCTAGACTCTCACTTATTCTTGCTTGTGTACACAGAAATGGGCACTAGATTTAAATGAGCATGCTTGTGATAGTTTAAGATGGAATCATCCAGAGACTGAGGTGCGTATTACTCTACTTGCTTGATATTTTATTGTGTTAGATTGTGCTTAATTTTTAGTGACTCATAATGTTGATACATGTAATATATAACAGGTTAGAAATGAGTATGCCCATGACTTCCTTCAATTGCTAAAAGAGTGGCAACAGCTGTGTGCATCCTTTTCCTTAGTAGAAAGCACCCCACATCCAAAGGTGAATCCTTCTAGTGAAGTCGAGGAAGATGATGAAGGCGAAGAAGATGGCGAAGACGAGGAAGATGATGATTCTGAAGTGTTTGAAGTTGAAAAAGTTTTAGGTATATGCTATGGTTCACCAGATGATAAGAAAGCTGGGCTTTACTTTAAGGTATATTTTTATATAAAGTTCAATACCATACCTGTCTTGCTTCAGATATTATCATGACAATCGAATTTAATAGCTGGTCGTCACATGTGTTCCTGATATGAATTGGTTTGGAACTTCTTTATCATGATTCTTTTTTGCTGCATTAAGTTTATAACTAAAAGTTAACCCAAACCTTGAGAAACTGAATTATTGTGGAATTAATCTTGACTTTGCATTAAATTTTACAGTTTTTGTTTATTTATATGGCAACTAAAATTTAATTGCATAGACTAGTTGCTTGGTATTTGGCTGTAAACCTCTAACATAGATATTTTGACTGAATGGGCCATCTCATGCATGGTACTAGAAAAGTTATTTCAGTATTACATCACTGTAACATTATAAAGCATGGCTGCTGCCTTTTTATACACATTGAGCCCAATATATTATCTTCTAATATAGCCACCTTCTCATACTTAGATTAAATGGAAAGGTTATGGACCAACATATGATACCTGGGAGCCTATTGAGGGTCTGAGGTACGAAATAAACCTTTACCTTAACTATTATGTTGTAATTTGGTTTACCCTCTTTGAATTAACATGTATTCTATTATTATCTCAGTGGTTGTCCAGCAAAGCTGAAGGAATTTGTCACAGAAAGCTATGAGAAAAAGCTTTTGCCTTTGCCGGTAACTATTTGAAATTATCCAAGTATAATTTTCTAGTGATGGTTTTGTTTCACTTGCAACTCAATATGTATCATATGTTTCAGGGAATGGTGGATGTTATATGTGGAGGTCCTCCATGTCAAGGAATTAGTGGGTTTAATCGGTTTCGGGATTCAAAGAATCCACTGAGAGATGAAAAGAACAAGCAGATTATTGTATACATGGATATTGTTCAATTCTTGAAACCAAGGTTTGTGCTGATGGAAAATGTGGTCGACCTGTTTAAATTCTCTGGTGCCCATTTAGGAAGGTATGCTTTTGCTCGTCTAGTGCAAATGAACTATCAAGCGCGTGTGGGGCTGATGGCGGCTGGAGCGTATGGCTTGGCACAATTTCGGATGCGTGCGTTTGTGTGGGCTGCTCTTCCGTCTGAAAAGTTACCCCAATATCCTCTGCCCACCCATGATGTTGTAGTGAGGGGTAATGTTCCCAAAGAATTTGAGGCTTGTTTCGTTGCATATGAGGAAGGTAGTAAGCCCAAACTTGAAGACAAACTATTCCTGGCTGATATTATATCTGATCTCCCATCTGTAAAGAATAATGAGAGTAGTGATGAAATGGCATATGGTGGTCCGGCAAAAACTGAATTTCAGCAGTTCATTAGATTGAGAAAAGATGGTAAGCTTCCATTTTAGTTCCACATCTTAGTCATATTCTTTTTATGCTGCAACATATTCCTTATTTTATGTGCTTGATGTTTGAGCTTGCTGTCTGTTCTTTTAAGCATGCACGTTTTATCTATCAATGGAGTAGTTATTTTCATTATCTAGAGTAATCTTTTATTTCATCCTAGGCCTTACAGTTTTATTTTAACTATTATTCTTATCCAGAAATGCCTGGTAGTCTTAACTTTGGTCTGGAGCCAGTCCCACATATGCTCTTTGATCATCGACCCCTGCGCCTCAATGTTGATGATTATACTCGTGTGTGTCGGATCCCAAAAAAGAAGGTAAAACATGCTCAACAAAACTTTCTTTTACTTAACTTTTCCTTTGGAGAGTTTGGTGCTGAATTACTTTCATTACATTTCAAGGGTGCAAATTTTAGAGACTTGCCAGGCTTAAAAGTGATAGAGAACAAGGTTGAACTTGACCCCACTGTACAACGTGAATTGCTGGATTCTGGAAAGCCTTTGGTATGCATGCTGATTATGTACATATGTAGTGTTACCGCTATTTGATATGTTTTGGCTGTTAAGTTAATCATTTGAATGTCTTCATAGGTTCCTGACTATGCTATTACATTTGTTCGGGGAACTTCCAGCAAGTAATCATTTGACTTTTACTCTTTTGGAATAGAATATCATATTTCCTTTTGATTTGTGTACTTATTAATTGTTGCATTCTCTTTTCAGGCCTTTTGGCAGATTATGGTGGGATGAAACTGTTCCCACTGTCGTCACCAGAGCCGAGCCTCACAATCAGGTAATTTTAGTTTTTCTCCAAATCAATTGACTTGCTACACAATTGATATTACAAATGAATGCTCAGCAGAGATATTAGGATTTAGACAGCAAGACAGTAATTTGGGTCTCTTTTGAATGATCAATGGATATGTCAAGTTGGAATAGATGGTGATGTATCCAAGTTATTAAATGCTGTAGTTGCAAGTCTTTCATGATACAGTAATTGCATTCGAATTCCCTTTTAAACTAAATATTGTTATTCACGTTTTCTCTTAATATTGAAGTGTTTGACTTGAAACAAGAATGACTTTCAGATTTGAATTCTCAGTAGAGATATTATAAGTAGACGGTGAGACTGTAGTATAATCAGTGTATTTGTGAGCTTATATAGATGGTAATGTATGAATGTGAACAAAAGATTTATAGGTTGTAGGGCATTCTTACATAGTAATTAGGTTCAGCTTCAGCTTCAACTTCGAATATATTATTGTTGCTGTTTATGCTTTCTCTAAATATTATCTGCTATTTTTAGATTATATTGCATCCGGAGCAAGACAGAGTTCTTTCCATTCGCGAAAATGCTAGGCTACAAGGTTTTCCAGACTACTACAAGCTATTTGGCCCTATCAAACAAAGGTTAGCATTTTGTTATTATTTTTAACTTGCATTTTAATTTGTGCATTTTGAAAATCTAGCTAGTTCTGATCAATATGCAATTTGCTGGATAATTATCAGATACATGCAAGTCGGAAATGCTGTAGCTGTTCCAGTTGCTCGGGCACTTGGACACTCTCTGGCATTGGCTGTGAAAGGCCAATCAACTAAAGCTCCGGTCTTCATTCTTCCAAAGGGATATCCTCTCTCCCTTGAAGGCAACTAGATTAGGCATTGAATTTATTCTATACCTTTTCAGGATATGCTTGGTTATTGGTAGACATTTGTGGCTGTAATTTACTATTTATAACTGGCATTACTACAGTGTCCGAGTGGAATGATTATTTGGCAATTTGTAATGCTACATTTTTTTTCCCATGTGTTTTGTATGCTGCTGCATTTATGTGATAGATGTTGCAAAGTCTAAATTAAATAGCAAAGTGTTGGATAATTACATAAGTAGGGCAGCGTGGGAAAAACACTTAAAAATGGATGAGAACAAAAAGGAAAATGGATGAGAACAAAAAGTAGAGTTAAGTGATGATTTCTGCAAACACTCAGTACACAGCCACATTATAGAATTGTACAAAACCAAGCAATGAGCAGCTTTGGATTCTGCTGTTCCCCTCAATAGAGTTGAAGTCTTTTCCTGCAGCGCCACTGCCTCAACAGTCAGGTATGTTTCTCAACTACTTACTTTCCCTCTTAATCTTGTGCAGTAATAAGTTATTTTACCTTGTTATACCTCGAGTGATTACTGATAAGCTTCTAATGCATGATAATTTGACCCTGCGGGTATTAAACCAGAACTTGAAAAAAAGCTGTGGAGGATTTGAAACCAGCTTGATTGTAGATGGTTCTCGTCAAGGATATAACATGGTCATCTCTATGCTGCCGCTGGCACCCGAGGCATTTGAGCCTTTTGATGATGTTATCCTACTTTCCAATGGCCGAGTTGGTAAGTACGGTTAATGTCTTTCAATGCATTGAAATCTGTTATCTGAATGTAGTTTGATCTCTGTAGATTTCATATTTTACCTTTTAAAGATGGTTTCATACAAAGAATCTCTTGTTTAAATATCCTGATGTATGAAATGGTGCTCCAAACTTGTTCCGTAATTGTATTTCTACAGGCTGATGCATGGCTATGGTTTAGTTATTATCCCAGATCAAAAGTTTGCTTGAACCTCTTATGTTTTAAACGATGTTTACTTTTTCCTTTTGGGTTCTTTTACTTGATATCGGTTGGGTTTCATTATTTCCCCCTGAATTATTCGAATTTGTTTTATTTTTGTTTTGTCTTCAATCATATTCCTTTTTCAGGCCGCCTGCATGATTTGGCAAACTAAGGTTCAGTATCATACCCTACATCTACATGCTTCCCATGTATGTCTACTCGTCTATTCTTGTGTTGTTTTTCTGCGTGCATGTTGCTTACGTTCTGGGAGTTTATGTTTTATTCAAGTGCCAGAATAGGGAAAGTCCCTTTTATAAGCTAACTGATTTTTACTACTGTATTTTTTCTCTTTTTTAACGATAAACTGTATTTTTTCTCTTTTTTCACGATAAACTGTTTTTGGCATGGTATAACTCCCCCAGTCTCAAGATTTTTTAGTGGTCAGATAAAATATAAAAGGCTGAAGATGATACTAGGAAGTCATCCCATTGAATTCAGATCCAAATGCTGTTTTAAGTCAAAGATAAGATATGAAAGGCGGAAGTTGAAACTAATCCAACTGAATTCAGATCAAAATGCTACCTAAATACAAAAAAAGCTATTGATTCCACACTACATGAGGTGTAGCTTCTTTATCATCTTCCCCATGCTTACAGCTTTCCAACCTTTTGGCAATTTGTATCAACATGACCTCCAACCTTCTTGCTTCTGTTCAATCTGCCTTGCATCGTCTGGAGGGCTTTAATTGCAGAACAAGTTTTGCCAGACTTATTCCAGAGTCTGAACTGAGGATCTTGCTAAGAAATTTGAATGTCCATCTTCTTTGTTTGAGAAAGTTGGGCGATGATGCATGCTTGATGAAATTTTCTACTCTCTTTTCAAGAATTGAAGGTGCTATTGGAAGGATACCACTTAAGGAAGTTTCAGCCTATGAGTCTGAAGATTCTATTATTTCGAGAGGACAGATCTTTACAGATATTTTGCTTGCGTTCCACGGTTTTGTGAAGCAATTGGCTGATGAATGCTACACATCTCCACTGGCCGTGGATGAAGTCGTCAGCATTGCGGATTCCATTGGGGACAATATTAATGATTTTCGGATTTTGGCGGCAAATTATTATATGGTACCGGTATCAAACTTTATGGAAGAAGGCGTATTTGATGCCATTGAAGCACTACCAAGATTCTTGAAAGAATTATTAGTGTTCGCCAAGGGGACTGGAGTTGAACTGCAGCATTTGTTGAACCACATTCAACCTTTCGCCATCAATGCAGCACGTGTGTTTATCATAGACCAGCCTGATCAATGGTATGGGGATTATTATGAAGAAATACGTTTGAAGTGTTCAACATTGATTGGCATAGCTACTGCCCCTCAAGTCTATGAGGCTTTAAGCACCTCAATATTTTCCTCCGCACATGATGATGGCATCTTATTTATCTTGAAGAATTATCTCGACTCTCTCATATCACTCCTGTGGGATGTTCTGCGTTGTCATTCTGATTCCAGGATTAAGGATCAGTTGAAAGTATTATATGAACGACTAAGATTCTGCAGGGCCATTCTGAAGCGGCAGCAGGGAAGCTTTGATTGGAAAATCAGGGATCAAATTGGAGCTCTCATTTGTGGTGCCGGAATGCTGGTGTGCTCGCTTCATCGTACGCATGTAGAAATATCATATCCTGACCGGCTTTCACAGCTGTTAGAAAGGTTCGATGTTCTTCAAGTGCCAGTTGAAAACAGCACTTCTCAATCCAGCGCTCCAGCAGCAGAAGAGTTGGGTCCTAATGATTTAGCATACATCACGGAAGACATCATGATTTCTGATGGCAGTGAGGAGATTGCTATGTCGAGTCATCAACCTCAAAGAAGCAGTAGTCCTCCTCAAGTTGTTGGTTTTCAAGATGATGAGGTGACTTCGATCTTGGATCGGCTGACCAGAGGATCAAAACAATTGCAAATAGTTCCAATATGTGGAATGCCGGGTCTAGGTAAGACTACTTTTGCTTCAACCCTATACAATCATCGTTCCATCATTTACCATTTTCATGCCCGTGCATGGTGTACCATTTCTCAAGTTTTGGTCACAAAGGAAGTTGTACTTCAGCTCTTAAACCAATTATTTCCGGAGTCTGGAAGCTATTCAGAAATGACAGAAGCTGATTTAGCAAACAAACTTTGTCAGAGTCTGAAAGGAAAGAGATATCTTATTGTTTTGGATGATATATGGACAGCTGAAGCGTGGCGTAGCTTGGTGGCATCATTCCCTGATGATTCTACTCAAAGTAGAATTATTTTAACAAGCCGACATTCTGATATTGTTTCCACTATGCCCAATATGCAACCTCATATACTCCGGTTGCGCGAAGACCATGAGTGCTTGGAGATTCTGCAGAGGAAATTATCCCACAGAAAAGGTTGGACTCCTGAACTGGGGATGACCGTTGCGAAAATGTGCAAGGGACTACCTCTTACTGTTGTCGTTGTAGCTGAACTCCTTGGGACTACGAAGCCACAAGGTTGGAAGAGAATTTTGGATCATTTGAGTTCGAGTGGTGTATCTGGTGAAAAGCAATGCAATAGTGCACTGGAGTTGAGTTTCAGGCATTTACTAAATAACTTAAAACACTGCTTCCTATACTATGCTGCATTTCCAGAAAAAGAAGAGATTTCTGTGAAGCAGTTACTTAGATTATGGTCAGCAGAGGGATTTGTCAGGTTCACTGAATCGAAGAGAGTGGAAGATGTTGCCCGAGAGTACATGGAGAAGTTAATTAAAAGAAG
>JAULKK010283510.1:0-24326 GCA_032355705.1 Rubia peregrina
TACCGCAAATCTGCTCTTCACGCAGATCATGTTCCAACATGGTAAGTTTTTCTTCTTTTCCATAAGTTCACAAATTGCCAACCAATCAATCCATGAGATACACGTGTCATTATAATATTTCCATAACTCCATTCCACGTGACTTTACAAAATCAAATATAGACTTGGCTCAGGTTGCTAAATGGGTGCCTGAGCTTGAGCAGGACTTGGAGCTGGAGAAAGATGTTTCCGACTCTCTGTGCGCTTCTTTGGACAAGGCTGAGGATGAGATCGCTAAGAAGAAGGCTTTCTGCAAATGAGACTTTACCTGTGGCTTATTTAGCCTGTATTCCTGCATTGTGCAGAGTCGTTGGGCCTCTTAGAACTTGGGTCAAGCCATGCTGAAAGGGATCAAGGTGTATTAGCAGACTGAGGAGAAAAGGAAATTGTGGACTGGCTTGGGTAATGCTTTCGTTCCCTTTCGCAGGCACAGTTTTCCTGAATAGTTCTTCAAGCTTCATCCTAATATGACCCTCAATGAGCTAGACCGTTGGGACCCATACTTTGCCTCTGCTAAGCTGGATGCTCATTCTACTAATGAACCTCGTTGTACTGTTGGCGGTTCTGATAAACCGACAGGGTATGGAGATCCAGATGCTGAGAAGAATGAAGTTGCTGATGGTGCTGGTGATGCTAAGAAGCCATGAGGGCTTTGCAACTCACACTTGTCTTATGAACTCTCTCTTTTTATTTATTTCTTTATGTTTGATATGTACCTCATTGCTGGGGGGGTTAAACGCTGTTTTCTTTTCTCATTGTGGCCTGATTTGGCCTAGAAAAGTTGTTTACCTCTTTCATGTTAAATGTTGGGTTTTTCTTTGCTTGGGTGATTTGTTGAATGTTGGATGCTGCCTGGTTTTCCTCTCCCTTCTTTGAGTGTTGTGTTTTCTTTGACGATGTTTTCAATCATGTCTCTCAACGCCATTTTTTTTATTTTACCAGCCAAGTTGTTCGATGTTTTTTCAAACTTTGCCTTTTAGCACTTTTCTCCGGCTTGTCTCCAACTAGGCTCTCTATTCAACACTCATTTTGTTGTTGACGCCTTAAACTTTTAGCCAATCTGCAGCCCTGGAGTTGGTGATTCCTTTGCTATCGTTGTCTCCAAGCTACATGTTTGACCTATTTCGGTTCTAGCTTGTAAATTGATGGCTAGTTTTTCCATGTCGGAGCTGTCCTTTTGACTTGTTCTGGTGCCAGGGCTGTGGGTTTAACCTGTTTAGACATGGCCTGCAATTCGCTGGTTGCTGGGGGCAGAGTTGCATTTTGGCCCGGGTCAAGCTCGTCGGTTTATAACCATCGTGGTGCCGGAGTTGTTAGTTTATCATGTTTGGAACTGGCCTACAATTCACTAGCTGCTAGAGCCAAAGTTGCATTTTGCCCGGGTCAGTCTCATCGCTTCACAGCCATCGTCTTAATTATTGATGTGACTCACTAATAGCGTCTAGGATGAAGGGCGATCCTCGTAGTCTTTATCAAGAAATATAATTGTGCTATCTCTTTGTTTCTCACTTGTGGGACATTGTGTTAGTTGTGTTCGGTCTTCGTGTTTATTGCTATCCTCAGGGCATTCTATGGTGTTGATTGTCTAGAGTGACCTGATGGTAAGGGCTACTTTGTGGCGCCGCTCGCCAATTTCAGCTATAACCGAGGAGATGTGAGAAATGTCTTCACTCGAAAGGTGTTGACAAGTTCTCTACAATATTTGGTCAATGGATGAATACAAGATTATTGATCGATGATCAAAGGATAACTAGAAATGTAAATCAATTACGCCAAAAACTAGTTTATATCGTATTTACATCATTTGTGCTAGTTGTTTGCTAATTTACTTGATTAAAGTAGTCTTGGTGTTTTTCTAAACTTAGAGTGACAACTTTGTGTGCCTTTTAACTACATTTAATACTTGATTAAATCTCGTGTCTCTATGGGCGACCCCGACTTGCCACTAACTACTCTCTAGTAGTTAGTCGCAACATGGCTTTATAAATTGTATCTTTGAGAGGCACGATGACGTCATCCCATTACAATTTCTTTCCCTTTATCATTTGTAATCTTCGGTTCACTCCTATTCAGAAATTTCCATGCTGGTCTTGTTAGCTCATGGTTGTGTTCTGTTATCTGATGTGCCACTATAATAATTCAGCTCCAACTTAACAAGAAGCTCAGCTAGAAGACCTATTTTTGTAACTTGATAATTTCTTCTCCTTTTCCTTTTTGTGGCAGGAATACCTTCAAGAACTAAACAAATAATAGGGCTTATAATGTCACCTTTAAAGCTGTTTGGTTTACCAGCACATGAGCATTACTTATCTTGTACCTTCCCTTTACCGTTTGGATGTTGAGAGTACTTCCCATAACTAAAACCGATAACATTTGCATGTTTTCCTATACAATTTGCACAATGCTTCTACAGTTGCTATTTTCACGCCAGAAAGACTTTCTGTGACATCCATTTGATTTAAATCAAGGAAGTCTGCTAGTGTGTCTGAAAACAAGTACATGTTGTAATGTAAGAGAATCTCCAACAGTGTTGTTTTTGACCTTCTTACAAATTTTCATAAATTGTAGTATGGCCGCTCACTGTTGTGGCAAAGTACACGTCTGCAGCTTCCAAGCAGCTGGCCAATCTGATCAATATACAGGGTTGGATACTCAAACATCCCGTCTTTGACAGGTTACAAAATTAAATGTAGCTTCACATTGCGGGATTATGTAACTTGCCACATCATTAGTTTGAAAAGATTATATGGCAAGTCAAGCTACAACCCCTTGTAGTTTACCATTCTAGATGCTCTAATAAGTACACAATGTAAGGTATTAAATACAGTGCATATGAAAATTTGAAAAACTGTAAAATTGTGTAACCTTTGTTTTGTGTACTATAACAAATACTGCATATGCTAATGTATGCATATTTTTTTAAAAAATAGAAACAATAAATAAGATAACTAAGCTCTACTTCTCGGGAATTTTTTTGCTATTCATAAAATGAGTTGATTGTTTTAAATAAAATGCATGTTTTTATTTGAAGAGTACAAGCTATAAAGTGATCAATGCATACTTGAAATGACAAATTTAAAGTATCAAATTTATTGTCCTCTTATCTGTGTAGTTTAACATATACTGGTTTTAGTTTAACAGATGCAAATTTTATCAAAACAGAAATACTTTATGGTACACACCTCCCCAAACCAATCGAAGTCAACCTAAAGGTAACACCTCACACAGCGAACTAAGACAATGAACACAAAAATTAGCTCGCACAACGCAAGGAGCACCTCGCCTCAAGAGGAAAGATGATCAACGACCATGATTATCTTATTAAGACCAAGATTAAGTAATAATAGGAATGATGTGGACTACGATCAACCATGAGGACACAAATCATCGGCTATAAATGGAAATCAGGAACAATGAGAAAGGTTGTAACACCTTAAACTCCGACCACCTTGATTATTATAAATTCTAGGTCAAACCTGAGTGTGTTACTAAGAGCCCAACTGATTGGATTCCTTGCATGCAGTAACGAGAAATACAAATTACGTGGAAGCGATTTTAGAATTCAAAACCTAATTTACTATTACACTGAACTCTTATAATAAGGGCTTTACATGTTTTAATAATAAAAGTTATAAATTGGTTTCTAGATTCAAAAAACCATCCAGGATCCTATCCCCAAATGAAGTAAAAGATCCATGTACGAGCTCTCACTCTATCTGCTCAGCTACACCTGTTAGGGTTGTTTGAACTAGGGTAAGCTCCTTGCTTAGTGAGGTTACATCGCCAGTATTTACCAGGTGGAGTTTTAGTGATCACATAAAACAAATAGCCACATAAACCTAGCACATAGTAAAAGGATACGGGTGGTTAATGCCAAGTTGCAGTCAAGTGCCTATATGGCTACTCTAACTAACATATAGGGAATAACCTTTTTCAGTAGTGCCTGGAAGCGATCATATTTAGGAGTTCATCCTCATCAACCACGCCCAATATGTTCAGTTACAAACTCGTATCAGTAATCAGCTGGTTATGCTAGCATACCGAAATGCCACGAGCAGCCGATATATTCATATGGTCCAGTTAAAATTGTTCCCCGCCGAACTAGACCAAACTCCAGTCGCCTGGGGGACCCCAATAAACAAAGACAAGAAATCAAATAGCACACAACCAAATTTGACACGGCAAGATAAAGTACAAGCTGGTTATCCACATATAATATCAGGTAATCAAATTCACATACTATCACAATAATTAACTACAATATGATAAAGTACACATCTTGTTTAATTATTAAGAAACCAAATAATAGCATGAAAAGAAACAAAATTTTACTTAGCATTTAATGTATTATATAAAATTCTCAAACAACCATTTAAATTTAGTGGGTATAAAATAGCATACAATAATAACTTTTAATTCAATTCGTGTTAGGGCG
Source organism: Rubia peregrina (assembly GCA_032355705.1). Taxonomy (NCBI): domain Eukaryota; kingdom Viridiplantae; phylum Streptophyta; class Magnoliopsida; order Gentianales; family Rubiaceae; genus Rubia; species Rubia peregrina. The sequence continues at coordinate 4,474 of JAULKK010283510.1, forward strand.
ATGAAAACACTCACCTTAACAAATTGCAGACATGCTTGTAACTATCGCAACTCCGTCATAAACTAATCCAAATACCTCAATTTTCATGTATTTTATTTATAAATGAGATTGATTTCTTCAAAACTGAATCTGAAGAACCAACCACATGCTCATATATAATATAAGGCTTTGCCTTGTTTTTAGATGATGAAAGACCCTTATTCCTTCAAAATGAAGGAAATGAATCCTGGAGGCATATATATACCCAGGTGCAACAACCTTTTTATTATTATTATTAAGGCATCCACCATTGGTGGATGGGAGATTTATATTGGGTTCTCCAAAACCCTTAAAGATGAAAAAATATAGTACACATAAGTTTTTACACATTATTCGATCCCGAGTCTATTACACTACTTTCAAAAATCTCTAGTAGTCTATTTGGATATGTTTCCTGTAATTGATCTTCAACTCTTCTGTGAATCAATTCAGACCAGATATCCAATAAGACTATTCTAGAGAAGTTGAACTACTAAAACGGACATCAATATAAGCCCAAAATAATTGGAATAGACCACAAATTAGAATATAGCTACATTTAAATAGCAGCCCCTGCACACTGGGCATTATCAACAGCAGCAGCCAACGAAAAGTATCCTGTGTAAAACAACATTTAAATATCAGATAGCCTGATGTTCTGATTTTTAACTGGCTTTATGTGAATCTCATTCCAGTATAGCTACAAAAGAGAATTGAAACTAATAATTTCATCTCTTCCTTATCCTGAGACTAGGAATATATTTTTTATCCATTAAAATGATTCCTTTTAACTCTTCTTTTTTTCAAATTAAACCATGATTGATCTTGGTTGTTAAGGTTTTTTGCTTCCATTGCTAAAGAATCAGCTGCTAGGTTACCCTCTCTCTTAGTGAACACCAGAGTTGCCTTAGATATTTAAAATATTTCTTTTATGTTACAACACAAGGAGTAGAGTTGCCATGGAGCATTTGCTGGGTTTTTTTATGTATTGGATTGCTAAATTACAATCTGATTCAATTTGAACTGAGCAATAACCCATTTTTCTACTTTGTTGGAGGCCTAAGTGGATATCAAGAAGTTCTGAGTGTAAGGGTGAAATAGCTATTGAGATTTTGTGTGTGCATTGATAAAATTCCCTTCCCTATCCCTTGTAATGGATCCTAAACCTGCTGTAAGGTCTGTTTTCAACCAGAAAGCATCAACATTGATTTTATAATCAGTGGTTGGTTTAGACCATTTGACTAACTTTGGTATTATTATTCTTTTCTTTCTAAAGAACATGACACAATCCCTAGATACCCAAAAAAGTCTTCATTCAAATCAGCAGTTAAAGGTTTAGCTTCCAGGGATTGTTTTACCTCATTTTTAATATTCAGAATCACAGAGTTAGTGTTCCAGCCAACTTCCTCATATAATCTTTTGTTTTTCATTTTCCACAAATTCCAGAATGTCGTGATAGCAAAAATCCTCACGATTTTATTATGAGTTGTTGTTGAGCCTTGAAAAGTAAGGTAAAAGAATATTATATCCCAAATAGAATTAAAAAGTCTGTCCCTAATATCAATAAGGTTGTGCACAGAAGTCCAAACTGAGATAATATGATGCCATTCATTGAAAAAAAAATGTTGAATATAGTCAGAGTTGTGATAATTGGTGCATTTTGATGCAATAGAGAAGCCTTTATTGATTAACATGCCATCAAATGGCAAGAGAGAGTTCATCAGTCTCCACATAAAAATAGATAACTTCCCTGGTATTTTATTGTTCCAGACTTGGTTCAGTGAAGCCGCTTTTGGTCTTCTCTGTCTGAAGGTCATGTATGCTGATGCAGTGGTGAAGTTCCTATTGGCTGCTGGTTTCCAGATTAGCCTATCCTCGTGGTTGGCTTTTAGCTCAGATTCCTGTGGCAAGATAATATCACCGGTAGCCAAATGAGGCTCTAAAAAGGTTATGTACATTTGTTTGTCATTAATAAATTGAAATATTTTAATATCAGGAAATGGTAGATCAAAATCATCATGCCATTTATAAAATAAAGCACCATTTCCAAGCCAGTTGGAATTACAGAAGCTGTTATTTCCTAATCCATAAATGACCTGATAGTTCGCATTACAATCTTATGTGATTAACTCGATCCTGGTTCTAATATGGGAAGTGTGATTTGTGTTACTCAGGGACCACATTAGGTTTGACCATAAGGTTTTATTTAATTGAAGTTTCCATCACAGTTTTGCAGATAATGCTTTGATTGATGTGGAAAGTCTCTAATTCCCAATCCATTCTCTTCAACTGGGAGAGAGATTATTTTCCAAGATCTCCAATGTAGTTTATGATTTCCCTCATCATTGTCACCCCAGAAGAAATTTGCTGCTAGGGATTTAATTTTTTTTAATGACATGTCTTGTGGGATTTAAAACTGTGAAGACGTGTGTTCCTAATGAGTAAACACTATAGTTAATTAGAGTTAATTTACCAGTAGGTGACAACCAAAGTTTTTTCAAGTTGTTAGTTTAATTTACCAATTAGAGGGCTAAAATATTCCTTTTTAATTCTTCCCTAGAAAATTGGTGTTCCTAAGTATTTCATTGGAGTTTTCCTTGATTCATCCCAAAATTATTTTAATCAGAATTATTTTTTGAGTTATTCATCCTATTTTTAATGAAAAATGTACTTTTCTAGTAGTTAATATGTTGTCCAGATGCTAACTCATAGGATTGGAGGAATTTTTGTAAAGGTTTTTAAGATTTTTGTTAACTACAGTTGTAAACAGTGTTGTGTCATCAACATACATTTTGTGTGTTGAATGAGTTATACCATTTGGGACTTGGTAAGGTCTTATTAAACCTAAGTTAACTATGTATTTTAGGGTTCTCGAGAAGGATTGAGTTAGTATATTATATAAGAAAGGTGATAGGGGTTACCTTGTTTAATCCCTCTAGTTGATTTGAAGAAACCTACTGAGCTTCCATTTATTAATGTTGAGAACCATGATGCACTTATATTGGACATAATCAGATTGACAAAGATGTCATTAAAACCTAATTTCAGTAGGGCTGAATTAAGAAAATCCCATGAAACCTTGTCACAGGCCTTTTGAATATCTAACTTGATGATGATATTGGGGTCTTTGTTATTCCTATTAAGAAACCTGAATAATTATTGCATGTATATTATATTATCAGAAATCTCTCTTCCTCTGAAAACATATTGCTTAGGTGAAATTATTTTATCCATTTTGGGTTTAAGTCTTTCCATCATTATTTTTGAGAAAAATTTATTTGTGAAATTGGAGAAGCTGATTGGCCTATATTCTAAGGAATTGGATGGATTTTTCTTTTTTAGGATTAATTTATCCAGGTTGAGGCTATGCTCTTAGGGATTTTAGTACCTTTAATGATTTGGTTACAGGCTTGTAGTAAATCATTTTTAATTATGTTCCAGTTGTAGGTGAAGAAGGTACCACTGTATCCATCAGGACATGAGCATTATTTTATCTTAAGCCAAACACAACCTTTTTTTTTAACTCTTCCTCCATTATATGTTTAATTAAATCTAGGTTATCTTGGTCATCAATGAGGGAGGGGTGTTTTTTAGAAAAAAAGTTAGTATACTCACCAGTGATGTCATTATTTGATTCTATTAGCAAATCAGTGAAAAATTTAACCCCTTCAGGTTGAATAGTCTGGGGGTCAGTAATCCAAATCCCTTCTTATGTTTTAATTTTATTAATGTTAAGATTAGTTAATCTTTCTGTGCATGTTCTATGAAAGTAACTGTATTGGAATCCCCTTCTTGAAGCCATTTAATCTTTGAATTTTGTTTCCAGTATAACTCATGTTCTTTGATTGCTCTTGTAGATTTGATGTTTGTTTTTTAAGTTCTATGATTACTCATCAGAAGAGTTTTGATAAACTTGTTCTGCTAAACTGACCTTTTCTTCAGCTTCTTTCAGATTTTTAAAAATATCACCAAAATGGGATTTATTCCATTCTTTAATTGTTAATTTGAGTCTTTTAAGTTTTGTTATTAGTATAGTAAGTGGAGACCCTGTAGGAGGTTTATTCCAACCATTTTTAATTACTTCTATGAAGTCTGGTCTGTTTGTCCACATTTGCTGGAATCTAAATGGTTTGGGATTGGTAATCTGATTATTAAGGATTGTTAGGAGCATTGGAGAGTGATCAGATCCAGCCCTGTTTAGAATCTGAATAGAAGAGTTAGGATAGATTTTTAATTAATCATTATTTGCTAATCCTCTATCTAGTTTCTTGAATAGTGGATCTTACTATTTGCTATTTGTCCATGTGAATTGGGAGCCTACTGTTTGTATCTCTAAAAGCTTAAGGTCATTTATAAAGTTTCTGAAAAGATATATACTCCCTTGGGGTGGAGTTTTCCTGCCCTTGAATTGCATTAAAATCTCCTATATAAATCGTTGGAGCAGCTTGCAGATTGTTTAAATCAAACCACAAGTCTTGTCTAAGTTCCCTGGTTTGTTGGATATAAATGAAGGATGCGGACCAGGTTTCATTTGTTATGTTATCCGTGCTGCAGCATCCTAAAAATTGGTGGTTGTGTGTTATGTTAGAGATATTCAGTGTATGATTCCAAATTAACCATATTTTATTGTTGTTACATGCATTACAATTCTAAAACCCTAAGGACATACTAAGGTTTTTAATGTCAGAATTTGGGTGCATTAGTTCAATTAGTCCTAAGATATCTACTTTATTGATTTTAATTAGATTAGTTCATCTGTGTATGGTTGTGTCATATCCCCTAATATTCTAGATTAGAACATTTTCTATGTTTTTGTGCTTAATCATTAGAGTGTATACTTCTGAGGGATGACCTAAGGATCATATTGATCCTTGTGAAATAATTTTTTGTCTTTTTAGATTCATTATGCTTTTGAACATTCAATCCTTCAGTAATAGCATCGTGGTAAAGTATATCAGGATCATTTTCATCATCATTCATATTAGAGTAATTAGATTCAGAATGAGTATGATCATTATTGATAGGAGATAGATTGAAAAGAACCTGTGTTTTCTTAGGTGGTGAGGATTTTGAGACTGATTGCATTGATAGCTTGTTGGATCATGTTTCCTCTTGAGCTTTGATTTGTAGGAATTTGTATTTGTTTCCCTGCGAGTAAGAAAGTGAATTAGCTGGGAAGTGTTTGTTATGAGTAGAAATGGATTGACTAGAAATTGAGTGGTAGTTGTGGATTATAAAATCATCTCAGGCATATTTGACGGTGGGCTTTAATGACATCGATTGCAGCAACATTGTTTCCTCATGAGTGAAATTCTTTCTGAGTGGATCATCTTGATGAGCAACATATTCTGTATGTTGTGTTTCAGGGAGATCCGCCATTTGTTCACCATAACTCTGAAGGATTGGATTTTCCAACTGAAGCAGAGTCTGAGTGGATTGGTAGTTGAATTCTCTAACAATATCCGCCTCTTTTTGTTTTTGAGCTACCGAGAGTCCTGAGGTGTGAGCTGCTAATCTATTATTTTTATTAAGCCTTCCCTATTCCATTCCAGGTGAGGCTGCACTCTTATTCAATCTCAGTGTTTTTTCTCTGGAGTCCTTACTATATGTTTTCTTTCTGCACTGACCATCATTGTGGCCTATCAACTTGCATATAGTAAAAATAATGTGGCATCCATTTTATATTCCACCTTACACCACCTACCATCAAAATCAGACCCAGCCTTATCCTATGAGGATGATTCTGAGTGAGATCCAACTGAGCACGGAAATGGATTAATGATGGCCTTGTGAAGTCCTGAGTAGGTTTGTCTTCCATCATTGGTTGACCAAACTGTTCCATTAGTTTTCTTGTGGCTTCCTCAGTAAAGTAAAAAAGCAGGAGGATTGAAAATCGAGATCCAAACAGGGGCAAAAGGGGAATCTTTGTCAGGGCAGAAATTCGGTGTCCATTATCTGACAAGTGAATCCCTAATCCTAAGTTTTTCTCTCATCCAACAGAAATTGAAATCATCCTCAATGGAAAACCTAATGAGAATGTGTCTGCTATCCAATAGACCTACTTTTACTTCACCCATAAATCCCAGATTTTTGAAAGAGTTGCGAATAATTTTCATACCCAGTCTGCCGATCCCAAATTTTCAGATAAGGTACAGTTTTAGCAACTCCGATAGTCTCTGGACATCTTGACAGGTAAATAATCAAGCTTTTTCGCCTTCATAGGAAGTTTTGGGGATTGGGATTGAGCGGGGAGTTTGAGTGAGGGGTTTGGATTGAAGGATTGATGCATGGGTAGGTGGCGGGCAGCCTCCGATTGGAGGAGCCGCCATTGGAATCTAAGGGAAGAAGTTATTTTGGTGAAAAAATGACCATTGTGGTGGTAAACAGCTATTGATGTGATGGTTTTGGTGACTTACAGTGGCCGGAATTCTAGAGAGAGGCGAGAGGATTTAGAATTCTAGAGAGAGGTTGAATTTTTGTTTTAAAAAAATCTATCCCTCAGGTGCAATAACCATTTCTTAGAAACATGACACATTTCTTATACGTGTCCTTACTTAGGAGTTGGGCAGGGTTGCGTGCCTTTTAAAGGTTGTATCACATTTCTTTTCTTTTTTAATCTTTTAATTACCTTTTTTATTATGTTTATCTTATTTTTATTGTCATTTTATTTATTTATAAAAATTATTTTCCTTTTTGTTCTTTTATTTTTTATTTGAATGTGCACATACAACTACTAATATATTGACTCCACTCATAATTTAAAATTACGAGAATATATATTCTTTCGATAATTTTATATTAATCTTAAATATTTCCATATAATTTAATATATAAGTGAACTAAATTATAGTTGATTAATTTAAAAATTAAATACTATTTATTACTTTATTAAACGTTCAATTTCTAATCTACAAATTTTACCTATCACTTTTCTTTTTATCCTGGCTTAATCCATCTCGATACTTATTTATTGATAGTTTTCTTATTTATTTTCTGAAGACATGTATTTAGCTATTTACTAAGATGAATACTATAATAAAGTTAAAATTTTACATTATAATTTATTTAAAACAAAATTTGTATTATTGAATTTTAAAAAATTAGTCAAGTGTAGTTGAAGAAAGAAAAATAAAACCAGATCGTGTTGGTTTAAACTTAATTCTTACTTGCATATTGAATTCCTTAATGGTGGGGTTCATAGTCCCCCCCCCACTAGGGAATTTCGTCCTCAAAATTCATATCTCTCCCATGAACAACTCGGGGGTACCTACTTCTTATGTTTGTTTTCATATCCCATGTTGCTTCTTCAACTTTATAGTTTCTTCATAACACTTAATTCATAAGGATGTCTCTTTTGCATGGTGTTTTAAATCTTACGACCTAGTATCTTCATTGGAGTCTTCTCGTATATCAGCTTTCATTTTACGCTAAATCTTCATGTGTTACTACGTGTTTAAGGTAAGGGTGGTATTTGTTTAGGACTGATATATGGAAAGCATCATATAATTTTCCCAGTTAGAAGGATAAGTGGAGTCAATAAACCATTGGTCTGATTCGTTGAGTAGTCTTGGAAGGACCAATGTACCTAGGACTTAGCCTTTTCTTTTCTTACCATGGCGGACTAGAACCTTTTTTAGGGATTACCTTCAGGAGCACACAGATCCAACTCTAAATCTCTCATTTGGCAGGTTTCATAACTCTTATGTTGCCTCTGAGTCATTTGCAGGCACTGACTTATTGTATTTACCTTCTCCATAGGTTCTGCAACCCAATGTATACTAGTAAGTGGGTGATTTTTTTCTCTTTTAAACTTCTTCCCATAATCCATAACACAACATCGGAACGCATCCTCTAGTCTCTAGATTATTTTCTTCGATTGTCCATCTGACAGCGGGTGTGTTATATTACTAAAAACTCAACTTTGTTCCCACTTATGTCTGTAATTGCTCCCAAATTCGAGAACTGAACCTTGGGTTCCCGTCGGACAAAATAATTGTAGGCATTCTGTGTCACCTAACATTTTTGCAGGTATAAAGTGTTGTCGTATTCTCTACAAAATACTTAACGTTTATTGGTAGATAATAAGCCGATTTGGTTAATCTATCAACTATCACCCAAATTGCGTCATAGCCATTCTAAGTTTGAGGTAACACTATCATGAAATTCATCGTGAGGTGATCACTCACATTATGGGACTCCTAATGGTTGTAATATTCATGATTGTTTTTTATGTTCAGCTTCAACTTGCTGACACACTAAGCATCAACCAGAATTCTGCAATGTCACTCTTCATGTCGTCATAACAATATTTTGTTTCAAGTCCTAATGCATTTTAGTTTCTTCTCGGTGTACCATATATATTGGACTAGTGGATTCCTCTGGTGCCTTTGGTTTAATTTTTTATTATCTGGGTAAGTAGAATCCTACCTCTCCATTTCATAACCCTACTACCATCAATTCAAAGTTTGGTAACTTACCTTCCGCGGCGAGCTTCATCTTGTTTAATAAGGATTCATCATATTCACAAGCCATTTTTTGTAGTGGGTAAAATAGAATGCACCCTTAGGTTGGGAAATGCTACTCGGTCATGCTTAACCTCACAATTCCAACTCTCAACCTAAGATAACATCTCTGTCTCTCTCACCACAATAGGTGCCAAACTTACCCTTCAACTTAAGGTGTCTGCCACCATATTCGCATTGCCAGGATGATAATTGATTACATAATCGCAATGTCCATGAATATCCATCTACCCACATTGGCACATATTTAGTTTTTTTTAGAGAACGTGTTCTTTCAGATTCTTATGATCTGACATTACCTTATAGTGTCACCATTTTTTCAAGGCGGGCACTACTGCTGCAATTTAAGGTAAAGTTTGGGATAATTATCCTTATGGGGTTTGATTATCTAGGAACATAAGCGATCACATTGCCTTTTGGCATCAAAGCGCTCCCTGAATCATCTCCAGAAGCATCTGTACATATACATGCTTTCCCATGGTAAACTAAGGTTTGGGAAAGTTGCCACTCGTTTCTTCAATTCTTGGAAGCTGGCTTCCATATTTTCATTCCATTCATACTTCAATCCCTTCTAGATTAGGCAGAACAATGAAGACACTCATTTAGCAAAAACTCTAACAAGTGCCTATAGTACCTAGCCAGTCCTAAAAAAACTACAAATCTCCAAGCTATTAGTCAGCACCTTCCAATTTATGATGGGTTCGATATTAGAGGGGTTAACTGATATCCTTTCTTTACTAATCACGTGCCCAAAAATTTCACTTGGTTTAGCCAGAATTCACTCTTGCTAATCCTGATGTACAAGTCATATTCCTCAAAGTAGTTGTAACACCTTCTTCACGAGTAACTCATACTCCTAATGAACCTTGAATACGCCATGATGTCGTCAATGACAGAAACTAATTCAAGTGCGATCGAAACAATTGATGCCTAGGATTCATGAATGTAGCCGTTAGTCAATTCAAAGGGTATCACCAGGGATTCATAATGACATTATCCTTTCCGACTCGCAGTTGGTAGTACTTGGTCGTTGATCTAGTTTGGAAAAAATAACCGATTCTTGGAGTTTATCGAATAAAAACATCAATGATGAGGAGAGGTTACTTATTTCTATAATCACAATATATAGGCCCCGATAATCATTACCCATCCTTAGAGTTCATGTTTCTTCTTAATAACTAACATTTGGCTCCCTAAGGAGATGTATTCAGTTGATTGAACCCCCAAGTTAACAAATCCTCAAGTTGTACTTTCAACTCATGTAATCCTAGTGGGCAAGTCGATTACTGAAGCGGTTCAATGGAAAACACGGCTATCTTTTAGGGAGGCTTACAAGTTCCTCGAGAAAGTCTTAAACTACAGGTGTATCTTCCAATAACTTGATCTTCTAGCTTATTCGTGACATAAGCCAACATTCCAATTGCCCTTTTATCATCTTTCAGCCTTGAAACTGGTAACCTCTAATGAAGATGGCATATTTCGGCCTATGCCTACCTCAACCTTTGGTTTTCCCCGCCTGATATAACCTAACTTCCTCCATCAAAAATTTAATTGGGTAGGGGTTTAGCAACCAGTCCATGTAAAGTATAACTTCGTATATATCTTTTTAAAGGTAGGGAAGTTAAGTCCAATGGTAACATGATAAGTTAGAGTTTTAGCATCAGTGGTGGGAGTACTAACTATTAACTTATATGGGAAGTCTTTTATCTTATCTTTAATGTTTTCAAGAAATGAATAATTAGTAAATGAATAGGAGGAACTAGGATCAATAAAACCTTAGCTAGTTTATCTAATATTGAGAGAGTACCTTCAACGACCTCAGTCACGACGGGGTATCATTATTCTCTTAGGTGTAAACTCGAGCCTGCACATTTAGCCTATCCTATCACTTTCACTGGCTCCACCTTTCAGAGAAAGTTTGATCACTGATGCCTATGAACAAGGGGTTGACATGAGTACCTCGAATGAAGCATTGGGCATTTAAATATCTCGTGCTCTAAATTCCCACTTCAAAGACATTTATTTACCATTTCTAGCAATTTTTCTCTTCATGCCTTCCTTTTCCATAGTACTTGCAATGGACTTGAGGTGATTCTTCCTGACCACTACAAATACTTGGACCACGTGGTATGGTCTGAGGTTGGGATACGTTCCTTCTCACCATAACATAACAAAACTCACTCGCCTCGCATATGTATGTCATGTTGCTCGGAAGGTTCAAGTAATGGTTTTAATTCAATCTTAGGCTACTTGGTCATGATCTTTCACTAACCTTGACTTCTCCCTGGTCTATCATCTGGTTTTCATCCCTAACTTGCACGATCACCGCATAGTGCAAAATCGGGACCTTTGAGTACCTTTTAATTTTTTTTAACTACTATAGTCACTTTAGATTCTATTTTCAACCAATCTTAGGCCCTTTAGTGGAGTTACATCATTCATCGTCCAGTACCATGAGATGCTCAATTCGTAAGGTCACCCTGAATTACATCGATAATTTGATCAATTATGGCTCAAACCTATAATGTTCTTCCATTTGCCAACGCAGGACTCGGATGCCACCCTAAGTCCGGGTTAAGTCCTTAATAATTTCCAAGTATTCTATACCTCATAGCTTGCTTAATGCAGTAACTGCGTCAGCTCTAGCTATTTCTTTGTTAGCACCTGCTCCTGACTCTCTTGGTTAATGAATCTAGTTATTAATATCTTTGTTTCCCCTAACTGGGGCTTACACTACCAAATTAGGGTAGAACACTTGTTTGATATTTTGGTTAAGTTTTATATGAGTTTAGATTTACTCCATTTGACGGCATAATCTTATTGTACAGGTTATGAGAGTTCGTATGATGATTAGTACGTTATTGTATTGTTTTGGGGTTTAAAATCTCATTATTATTATTTAGGGACCTTTCAATTTAACCTGAGAACCTGATTCAAACTCTGGATTGACCATCCCCAAGCGATTCAAAGGTTTCTCAATTCAAATAAAAAAGGTTACTTTCTTAGTTTTATTTATTTTGATTTTAATTCATATTTTAATCCAATAATCCCTAATGGAATAGTTTTGATACAATATTTTTACTTTTACTAGCTTGAATAGTATAATTTTTTATTTAAAACACCTAAAGGTTCTTCCTAGGGAGTAAAGATCAATTATTTTATTCTCGCATCACCTCCCCTTAATAGGTTCCCTAAGTCCTTACCCAAAATCACTTCATATACTTATCTTAACAATGATTGTTAGTTTGATAGTGTAGGGCTAATTTTGGAGTTTTATTTTTTTAAGTAGTGTTCATAATTAAGTTTAAGTGGAGTCTTTTATTAAGTTATGTTTTGGTTCATCCTTTACTTGATTTGGGAAAGCTCTGATACCACATTTGTAACACCCCAAACTCCGACCACCTTGATTATCATAAATGCTAGGTCAGACCTGAGCATGTTATTAAGAATCCAACTGATTGGATTCCTTACATGCTGTAACGAGCAATACAAATGATGTGAAAGCGGTTTTAGAATTCAAAACTTAACTTACTATTACAATGAACGTCTTATAATAAGGGATTTACATGTTTTAATAATAAAAGTTATAAATTGGTTTCAAGATTAAAAAAAACCATCTAAAATCCTATCCACAAATGAAGTAAAGGTGCCACGTGCGAGCTCTCACTCTATCTCCCCAGCTACACCTGTTAGGGTTGTTTAAACTAGGGTAAACTCATTGCTTAGTGAGGTTCCATCGCCAATATTTACCAAGTAGAGTTTTAGTGATCACATAAAACAAATAGCTAAATAAATCCTAGCACATAGTAAAAGGATACGGGTGGTTAATGCCAAGTTGCAGTCAAGTGCCTATATGGCTACTCTGGCTAATATACATGGCATAACCTTTTAAGCAGTGCCCAAAGGCTATCAGATCTAGGAGTCCATCCTTATTAACCTTGCCCAATATGTTCAGTTACGAGCTCGTATCAGTAATCAACTGGTTATGCTAGCACGCCGAAATGCCACAAGTAGCCGATCTAGTCGTACAGTCTGGTCAATACCATTCCCCACCAAACTAGACCGAACTCCAATCACTTCGAGGACCCCGATAAACACAGACAGGAAATCAAGTATCACACAACCAAATTTAACACTGCAAGATAAAGTACAAGCCAGTCATCCACATAGAATATCAAGTAATTAAATTCACATAGTATCACAATAATTAACCACAATATGATAAAGTACATGTCATGCTTAATTATTATGAAACCAAATAATAGACATGAAAAGAAACAAAAAATTACTAATAATTTCATGTATTATGTAAAATTCCCAAATAACCATTTACATTTATCAGGTATAAAATAGAACACAATAATAAATTTTAATTCAATTTGTGTTAGGGCAATGAAAACACTGACCTTAACAAATTACACACCTGCTTGTAACTACCGCAACTCCGTCGTAAACTAATCCAATTACCTCAATTTTCCTGCATTTTATTTGTAAATGGGAATGGTTTCTTCATAAATGAATCTGAAGAACCAACCATATGCTCATATATATATATATAAGGTGTTGCCTTGTTTTTAGATGATGAAGACCCTTATTCCTTCGAAATGAAGGAAATGAATCCTGGAGGCATATATATACCCAGGTGCAGTAATCCTTTCTTATAAAACATAATGCTCCTCAGTATTTGCGAAAGATTTCTTAGAAATATTAAGTTATAATACAGACACAAAACTCTCTTTCCTTACTATGTGAGATTCCACTGTCACTGTGAGAAAACAAATTGCTCATCATTGTTGAATAATTTCTTGGTGATTCTTCCATGGGTAAATCGGGAGGCAAGTGTCGGCAGTCTCAGAGGGCAAATACTAAGGATAAGAGGGAATTGGTGAAGAAAATACAATCGGATTTGGGGATGAAAAGTGTAGCATAAGAAAATGTGAAAGGGGGGAATCTGGGTTAAACGTCATCATTAGAAGAGCCAACAAGGCAGAGGAAGTTGACAAAGGGTAATTGGAAGCTCATGCGAACTACACTCATATGATGAAAACAATTCCAAGAACTTGGGAGGGAAACAACGAAAGAAGAATGGTAACAGAAACTATGATAGGAGGAACAGATGCAATTAGGGAGCGGTTAAGCTCAGCAGACAAGTTGGAGGAGGAAATTAAAAGGAGCTCACTGTTTGAGGATTCTAAAAATGAGGTAAAATTTATTTCCCCTTCTGAGATAAATGGAGTTAAAATGGCTAGAATTTCTATAGATGAAGTACATGATAGTATTGAAACCTAGGAGACCACTGTCATCATTAGATTCGTGGAGAGCTTTCCTCCATTTAAGGATGTTGAGGGGGTTTTCTGAGGGTATAGGGAAACAAAGTACAAAGAATATGGAGGGTTGGAAATGGTATGTTCATGATTAAGTTTAAAACTATAGATCAGAAGGAAGAAATCATAGAGAAAGGAATGCTAATGTTTGATGGAAACCTGTGTTAATTGTTAAATGGTCTCAAGATTTTGACCTTAAAAATCCTACAACTGTACCAGTGTAGATTAGCTTGCATAACCTTCCTATTATATATTGGAAGCCTACCATTCTAAGCAGATTGGTTTCAGTTCTGGGAAAGCTCCTGAGGATGGACAGGGCTACACAATATTTGAATAGGCTAAACTTTTCTAGTGTCTAGGTTGAGATGAAAATAGGAAAGGAAATCCCTAAATTCATGTCCTATATAAATGAGAAATAAGTAATACATAAACAATATATTAAACATGAATGGTTGCCAGTTTGTTGTGGTAAATGTACTCTACTGGGACATAGTGATGACAGTTGTAAGAAAAGGTTGGACAATGAAAATCATATCAATGAAAATATGATCAGCATGGTGTGTTTTATACCTTAAGGTGATACAAAATGGAGGAATGTTGTAACTGGAAAAATTGAGATTAGAGACAAAGAAGCTATTTCAAAGGGGAGTAATGAGGTGCAACCTAATGCAACAATGATCAGTAAGAATTCAATTGGGAGTAGAGGTAAAACCATTAATTCAAGTGGGGATAAAGAAGCAGGTGGTTCTCTGATCAGACAGGATAAGGGAGGAATCCTGATAGATGGGGATATTCAGAAGAGAGGGTGTTATAGGTGAATGCACTATGGGGAAACAATCTGAACCACTTGATATTCAATGATAAAGGATCTACTGATATGGAATGTGACAGGTGTAAATAACATGGAAAAAATGTAGACACCTTGTATATAAAGAGCGGGTAGGCCTTTAGCTTTTTAGAAACTAAGGTTCCTAAAGAAAAAAAGAAAAGGCATGCTGGGAAAGTTTTGGGCAAGAATGGAGTCCCATCTCTAATAGTGAACTGATCAAAGGTGGAAGACTTTGGGTAGGTTGGAGGCATGATGTTTTTTCATTACCTGAAGTGACTAAGAATGAACAAGCAATTGATATGCTGGTTGAAATCATAAGCAGCAAAATGAAGAAGTATATCACAGTGGTCTATGGATCAAATAGTATGACTGACATGCTAAAATTGTGGAGTTTCCTAGAATATAGAACATGAAAATAACCCTTGGATTGTAATAGGGGATTTCAATGCTCCTTTAACATTAACAGATAGGGTTGGAGGGGTTGGTATATCTGTGGAGGAAGTGGAGGATTTTCAGGAAGCTGTTACAAAGTTAGAGCTACTGGAATTAAAAACATTGGGACTTGCATACACATGGGACAACAGAAGAATAGAAGGAAGGGTGATGAGAAAAATTGACCGATATTTAGTGAATAAGAAATGGGTATCAGCTTTTAAAGCTTCCCTTTGTTCAGTTTTGGTGGAAAAAAATCTCTGATCACTTTCCTTTAAGAGTGAAAGTCTTGAAAGGAAGCATGCCTCAAAGAAAACCTTTTAGGTTCTTCAATATGTGGCTAAAGTCTGATAATTTTGGTTGTATTTTACAAGCAGTGTGGGGAAGTAAAAAGAAGGGAAATTCGAGGGACTTACTTGATAACCTGATGAGGTTGGTGATACCACTTTCAGAACTGAATAAGAGGGAATATTATGATATTAAGCAAAGGACAAGGAAATCAAGATAGTAATGGAAAGAAATGTGTATCAATCTGCATGGAGATCTAAATTCATTGAGCAAATAAGAAATGGAAAAGTGAGAAAGGATTGAAGACAGTAGTAAGCTTAGAGGAAGCTGGATACAAATTTCTAAAGAAAATGGCAAACATAAAATGGATAAAGGATCGTGATGGACCAACCAAACATTTCTATGCAAAGCTTAAGGAGAGACAATATAGAAGCCAAATTGTGGGGATGAAAAGAGGTGATCAATTAGTGGAATGACAGGAGATGGAGAAATATCTTACAGAATATTTTAGGAAGCAATTGGGAGGTTACAGACCTAACAGAAACAAGTTTGAAGCCAATGTGATTCAGTATGGTAAAGTCTTGAATCTGTATTCTCAAGCTAGGCTGATGCTTCCTATTTCCGAGGAGGAGATCTTGAAGGCTTTGAAAGGGATCACTTCAGTAAAAGTCCTTGATTTGATGGATTTAGCAGCAAGTTTTATAATCATGGTCAGTTGTTGGCAAATATTTTCTGAATGCTATTAAAGGATTTTTTTTATAGGTGATGAAATTCATGTGAAGTTCAGCAGAGCAGTCCTAACCCTTATACCAAAGGGCAGTCATCCTCAGTCCCCTTCTGATCTGAGGCCAATAGCTTGTTATTCAGTTCCTTGTAAGGTTATATCAAAAATCTTATGTACGATATTGAGGAAGATTTTGCCAGAGATTGTCAATTTAAATCAGGGAGCCATCATAAAAGGTAGACATCTTGGCCATAATATATTGCTTGCTCAGGAGCTAATTACAAATATAGATTGCCCTATGTGAAAAATAGTCGTGTTATTAAAATTGACATTTAAAAAAGCTTTTGACACTGTAAGTTGGGCTTTTATTATGGACTGGATGAAAGCACTGAAAATGCCAGGTTTGATGTGTTCTTGGGTTGAAAGATGTTTATATTCTTCTAATTTTTCCTCTCTTTGAATGAAGTATTTATTGAGGTATTTGAAGGTATGAATGGAGTGAAATAATGGGATCCCTTGTCCCCCCCTGTTTGTTTTGTGTATGGAATACCTCACAAGATTGCTAACCTTATATTTCAAGGCTAGAAGAATAGGGTTCCATCAAAGATGTGGAAAAGTGGGCATAGCAGATGACCTACTTATTTTATGTGAAACTTCTGAAAAGTCAGTTAGAGGTGTTCAGGAGGTTCTGGAGGAATTTCAGAGAGTTTCAGGCTTAGCAATCAGTGAGAGAAAATTAACTGTCTATTTTTCAGCCATGGAAGAGTATGAACAGGAAATTTTAGTTGAGATCCTGAAGATTAGAAGAGGTAAATTTCCTCTGAAGTACTTAGGTTTACCGTTGTCTACTTTTAGATGGGATAAGGAGGCATGCTCAGTTTTGCTAGATAAAATCAGCAAAAGATTAAACAGTTGGGACTCAAGAAACCTCTCACATGCTGGCAAAACTCAATTGATCAATACTATTCTCATGAGCATAGTTGGTTTCTGGTAAGAAGTATTCAAAATTCCAAAAGGGGTGCATGAAGAGATTACTAAAAAATGCAGGGTATTCTTATGGGGAAAGGAATTAGAGGGAAAGTATTTTGCTCTTACGGCTTGGGACTCTCTCTGCAGAAATAAAACCTTAGGAAGTATGGGAATCATGGATCCCTCTGTGTGGAACTAAGCCTCTCTCCATAAGCATATATGGAGTGTACATGAAAATAAGGATATTTTATGGGTGAAATGATTGCAGGCCTATTACATGAAGGGTAAGCCTTTTGACGATCATCAAGTTCAACAGGCTCATAGTATGATTTGGAAGCTCCTTAACAGATTGAAACTGAAGATAGGAGACAAACTGAGAGGTTGTTTATTTCCCAATGGTGATTTCAGTATCTCAAATGCCTATGGAGTACTGAAATGAGGGATGGAACCTGATTCAAATGTCATAAAGATAAGGAGATCCAATCTACTGGTTAAGCATAGTTTCTTCCTTTGGCTACTTCTTGAAGGAAAACTAGCCGTTGTTAATCATTTGGTGAGTTTCAGAATTCTTACTGATCCACAAGTTTGTTGTTTATGTGATAATGAGATAGAAGATACGAACCATTTGTTTTCTAGATGTCAATTTGTGCAACTTTTGTTGGCTGATTTAGATTCACCAAAGGCTCAGGATATGAGAGAAATGAGAAAGTCCATGAAGTATATGCTGATGAAGGGGAAAATAAATAGGTTCAAGCTTTATGTCTTAATCTTGTATCATGCTTGGGAGGAAAGGAATGTTAGAATTTTTCAACAGAAAAATCAGAATATTGGTGATTTGAGAAGGAGGATTGACATGGAGTTTGCATGGACAAAAGGTTGGATCATAGAATGGGGGATATACGGTTGCATTCTGATAGGATGTGGGATGGATCAGGTACATTCTAGTAATAAGAAAAGGATATGAAGTGAGGAGAAAAATTTCTATAGAACTAAGGGTTGCTTTATTAGTTTTGTAAAGAACATGGAGAGTAAAGGGCTTATAAATTTTAAATGGGCTGCTAAGGTGGGCTATTATTTAATGGCATGCCAATCAAAATAGTTTATGCCCATATAGTTAGCCAGGGCTGGCATTTTGAGCCAAATTACTGTACCAACCAACCTACTAACCGAACCACGTACCATTGGTACTGAATATATTGGTAATCGATGTTGTGGTATGGTAGTACTGTACCACACATTTGTGATGGTATGGTAATAGTTTTGAGAAAATATTACCATATATTTAAAATATAACTAATATTATGTGAAATTTAAATTTTTATTTAGTTAAGACTTAGTTATTCGTTAACATTAGAGCAAAATCAATAATTTAAAATATGTAACTTATATCTTGGTTCCATTACATTGGACACTGGCAAAAGTTTAAAATATTTTCTCTAATTAGATTTCTTAACAACTGGTATTTTTTCCTCTAAACCTTACAAAACTTTAAAATCATAATTCTCTTTTATTTATTATAACTTACTTATTACACAAAGACATACTAACCGTTAGACATGACATTTTATAATTGATGTAACTAATGTGATAATTTGATGTTTGTTTTATTTATTGCAACGAGGTTCCTATAATTTTGAAAAACTCTTAAAATGTATCATAGTATTATAATTTGACTTTAAAAGTTATTGAAACGATATTTTTCATGATTGGTCTAACCGTTAGTCGGTCTAACAAGAAACTTTCTCTACTTATTATAGTTCTTAATTTGATGTTATCTTACTTTATTATTATAATTAGGGGATATTTAATTTTCTAAAACTAATATTATTAATAGAAAATTTTAATTATTTGTAATTTATTTTATGAGCAAATAATTAATTCACCGTAACTTATATTTGGTGGTATTCTACCATACCGTACCGATACCAACCAATTTTTGTGTATACCAATGTGTTAATATGTCAAGGATTTGTACGGTATTGTTTTAAAAATAATATACCGACATTGGTGGTATGATACGTGGTATTAGTAAGAAGTGATGGTAACCATACCGAATCCACCCCTAATTTTAATCATTATAATATTTAGTTTTGTGTAAAACTAATCAAATCTCACGTAAGTACAGTATGACTGGGTCTCCTAACAGGTGGCGTGCCCATAAACTTATGGACATACCACTTAATTTTTACCTTATACACTGTATTTATTAAATTACATATTAAATTTAGAAAATCAAAAAATATTTTTTATATTATATACTTTTATATTTTCACATTCAAATGTACATTATTACTTATTTTAACTTTAAAATACAATATTTAAATTCTATAAAAAATATTAATAGTAAAAGGCACCATAAATTGTTCATAAGTTTATGGAAATGGCGATTTTTTCTGAGACTTCATCTTCATGTTAAACTTCATTCATGAGTTAAACCGGATGAGCCCACACTGAAAAAGAAGAAGAAAGGCCGGAGGTGAGGTTTGTGATCTCGAGAAAATTAAATTGTGATAAAGTCTACAAGCATCGGGAAGGCATAGCGTGATTACTTAATTTTTTGTGAGCTAAACCAGAACGTTTGCTTTAAATATTTTTGTCTATATTCGGTGTTTCTAGGGAGGCAAAGTCTTGGGAAAGACCGTTTTTCCATAACCTTATGGAAAGATAGGGTTTAATTACAATAATAAAAGGTAAAAGGTCTAAGTTGCAATATTAAAGTTTTATTATACAACATGTAGTACTCATAA
>JAULKK010283519.1:0-14057 GCA_032355705.1 Rubia peregrina
CTTCAAATCTTCCACAATTACCTCGTCTCACAGAATTCTTATTAAAAGTGACAAAAGCGATAAAGTCGCTCTCAACTCTAATAATAAGAATTCAAGGTAAAATAGAGTCTTCAAAGCATAAAAGTCTACCAAAATTAGTACAAAATGTCCCCAAAATAACCATATAAAATGGACATATCATGGCATCTATATGAATATCTATATATGGGACAACATCTTCATGATTGCGAAGATCATAAATATGGGCAGTACTTAAATCTTTTGCGCTAAGGTTGAAAAGTGTCCCCTGCCTAACCCCATGACCTTCCAACCATCCCTCATGTCTATGAGTTGGAACCTAAACAGAATCGACCTCCTTTATGTGATAATTTGAAAACTCGATGACGTCCTCTTCCACATACCTCTATACAATACTTACATCAGGCCTTTACCGATTCTTCAAAAAATGCTTGAATATTTTCATGTATCTATCGAACGGGTACATCCACTTCAAAAAGACAAGACCGCAAAGCTTAATTTCATGCAAAAGATGAACACACAAGTGGACCATAATATCGATGAATGAGGGTGGAAAATACATTTCCATCCGGCATAAAACTTCAACGATCATTGATTGCAAACGGTCCAACTTCGACACGCTAATGTTTTTTGTACAAATGGATTTTAAAAACAAACAAAGCTTCGTGCTGCAAAGTCTTACGTGGGATGGCAATGATGATTGAAACACAATGATATTCAATTCCTGCATTAGATTGTGACAATCAATGGACTTAACCCAACCAACTTCAACTCCTAAACTCACACACAAATACTGATGTTGTAAGAATACGTGGTCGGGACCTTAACACTACTAAGGGTCTCACAAAAATATTTCTTCTCCATTTGAGACATTGAAAAGCAAGCAGGGGGCAAGTAATGAATTTCACCGGAACTCACTGGGCCTAAGTTCTTCTTAATTCCCATCTCAACCAAATCTAACCAAGCCTTAAGCCCGTATTTTCTTTTCCCAGGGGTATTCAACAAGGTTCCGACAAAATAATCACACACCATCTTCTCAATATGCATAGCATCGAGACAATATCTAACATCTAAATGCTCCTAATAAGAAAATCTGAAGAAAATAGAACATTTCTTCCAACTCCCATCCACTGGCACTTTACGTTTATTCTTCCCAAAGTTATTGGAAATATTCTTCTCAGTTTCAAATATATGAGTGCCTGTTCATGCAACCAGTGCTTCTCTAGCCTCCACTTCCCCATTGAACCATTTTTTGTCAATCGCCATGGATGGTCCTCTGAAAGAAACCTACGATGACCTTGATATATAGTTTTACAACCATGATTCAATTGGGGGTAATCAGTCTCCTTCTCACACATGGGGCAAGCAAAGTGGCCATTCACTAAGTAACCGGACAAATTACCATATGCAGGAAAATCATTAATAGTGGAAAATAGCATCGCTTTCAATGTAAAGTAATCTTCGGCACCTTTGTCATATTTCCCAACACCCTCCTTAAATAGAGTCAACAATCCACAAGAGGAGCAAGATACACATCTATGTCATTACCTTGTTACTTAGGATCGGAAATCATCACAGATAACAATACATAGTTACATTTCATTGTCAACCATGACGGAAGATTGTAGATAACCAACAAAACAGGGCAAGAACTAGGTGTACTACTAATATTACCAAATGGATTCATTCCATCGGTACATAGGCCAAACCTCAAATGATAGTTTTTTTCCAGACTCAGGGTAAAAAGCGTAAATTTTTTTCCATTGCTCACCATCTGATGTATGTCTAATCACATCATTCACCGGTCAATCCCTCTCTGCATGCTAGCGCAACAATTTTGCATTTTCCTTACACTCAAATAATTTTTGCAATCAGGGAACAATGATGAGATACCGCATCAATTTTGCTGGTATTTTTTTCTTTGTATTAGTTAACACATTTGCACACTCCGCAATTGCCCCCCTCTTCAGATTGGAAGGTCTTTCGTCTTTTCAAAATTGTCATAGGCCGCTTGTAAAAAATCGAAAACATGTCGTGTCCCCTTTCCAAACTTGAAACCAACCTCAATCAAAAGCAGTTTGATATATACAACCGCCTTTAATTTGGGATAATTAGAGGCGGTAATAATGTTAACCTCCTTTAACTAATTAAAGGCAGTTATTCAAAAACGGCCTTAACCATCTTTAACTCAATTTTTCTTGGACTGATTAGGCATTTCGATTTCAAAACCGCTAAAACAAGGTGGTCTCGCATCTTTTTCCCATAACAGCCTCAATCACCTCCTTTAATGGGCTAGTCTATACTAGCCTTCTTTCGTCGCCTTTAATTCTATCGCCACCTTTAGTGTGTAGTAACTTATAGTTTGGTTGCATCCATTGAGGAGCTTAAATGGCGTACGCTCATTGAGTTGTTTCATCGAAGTCCGGTTGATAAAAAGTGCAGCTGTAAGAATACATTATCCTTAAAATTCAATTGCCTGGTTAGCCTAAAAGTGCAAAGCCCGAGGCATATAATCATCAACGGTAGTTTTTAAAAAAATCACTAATAGAAGAAGGTGAGCTATAAGGCCCCCAAAAATCACAGTGTATTAATTCAAACAAAAAACTAACATTTGAAGAACTCGAAGGAGAACTATGTATAGTCTTCTTTGCTCTATGAAACATAGGGAAAGGAATAGAAGTATTATTCATGATAAAATCAAGAGTAGGAGTAGAGAAGAATAGTGTAGAGGATGAATGACCTATACGCGGATGCCATAAATCAAATGAAGATGCAAAAACTGAAGCAACAGTCGGAACTGACTGAAGGATATGATATTGAACGTGTATATCCAGCAAATGAAACAAATAACCCCCGCCCCTTTTGTTCACCCACGATAATCAAAGTCCTCATACTCATTTCTGTAATATGCAATAATTTCCATTAAGAAAAGCTCGACATTTTAAGGCAGACAACAATCTTGAGCATGATAATAAATTGCACTGTAGTGTAGGTATATAAAGCTTATGAATAAGAGTGATATCTCCAAAAATTAAATAACCATATTGAGTAGCAGACGACACAGAACCATCATGCATTAGAACTTTAATAAAATCAGTGCCAGTAGCTATGGAAATAACAGCTCCTTCATCACCAATCATGTCATATGAGGCTCCCGAATCAAGAATCCAATTTAAAATTAGGCTAACCTGACCCGTGGTTAGTAGGAGAATTTAACTGATTAAGGGTTGTACTCCATTGGTCTTCAAACAAAGTAGGTTTGAAATCAGATCAGGCAGGGAAACCGGAGGCTGGGGGAGAAAATCCTAGCTATGAGCTTATGGCACAAGTGAACAGCGGCTGAGGGCGTCAAGGAGCGGTAGTGCCAGCAGCTAGAGCGCTAAGAGCGATGGAAAATGCGGAGATGTCACCGTATTTTTTATGGAGTTGGATGTTTTCCTCATCTCCGTGAACCATTTTGGATAGCCCGTGAGTTTGAAACAGATAGCTTTGTCGTGGACCTTGCGATTACAATGTGTACATATAAAATTCCTCCGTTCAGCTGCAGTGAGAGCTCCAGGTGAAGATCCTGAAGGTGGAGGAAGATGGGAAACATATGCCATGGATTCAGCTGAAGATTCGCAATTCTGCATGATGGCTTTGTGATTCTCCTCCTTAGATACGAGGGCATAAAAAGCATGATGGATGGCAGTGATTCTTAAGACATGATATTGGATCATAAGGTGTGATAGCCATCATCCAAACCGAGGAGAAATTGATAAATCATCTCTTTCTCACGGTCATGGAAGGCAGCAGCAGCAGTGTTACACGTGCACAATGGTTTGCAAGCTTCACAAGAACAAACTTGATGAGACTTAAAATGCTTAAATTTTCCGAAGCATTTAACATCTCTTTTGTTATCTTTTTTTTGGAAGATTTCTAGATTTAGGCAGATTTATATCATAAAGGTTTTAGGTAACCGTTTTCATTTTTCATATCTAAATCCTTCATTTGGTAATCTATTTTGAGTCTAATGATTTATGGTCCTTACGAGTATCTAGATTATTTTTTGTGAGCTTGATTCATAGATTTCCCGTAAGAACTTTGGAGTATTTTAATGGAGTATTTTAATGAAGGTCATTCAAAAGAATGGTAGAAGATTGAAGGTTATGAGTCAAAAATTGGTAGAAGATAGAAAGGTCAAAGAAGCGGAATAATTGTTATCCGTAAGTTTGAACCGAGTTTTGTGAATGATCCAAGAAAAACCAGCCTCGAGAGTGGTACCCTTGGATTTGTCTTTTTGAGCGCTGTAAAATCAACTACAAGAACTCTCGAAACGGATCGACGGTTCACCTATAGGAAGAAAAAAAAGCAACGAACTGCAGCTCGCCCGCATGTATCATCATCCGCTCGGGTGAGACCATTTCCACCCAAGCGGGATCCTACTGCACTTTTTCTTTTTGTCTTTGTTTTCCACTCTCTTGTACTATACAAGGCATTTTGACCACCCACTTCCTATCTTCATATCTTGATAAAAAATCCCCTTCTCCAAACCCTAGTTCTTAATTTATTTTTCATCTTTAATTTGTATGATTATGCTTGGTATTTATATTAGAACTTGTAGTAGCTAAGTTCATCCTTGGTAGAAAGTGATTGAGCGTTACTTGCCCATGTCTTGAGAAGCATTTCTACCCATTTAATGCCTTTTCTATTATACATATATGGAGCTTTGATGTTGGTTGTTAATGTCATTTATGTGATTTGAAGTTTGATAACATGCAATGCTTGTATGATTCTTGTTAGGAATGGGTAAAAGTAGCTAATTTCCCCTCTCTTGACATGGTCCAAGAGCACGAGTTAGAGATTCTAATTGGGTTTATGAATTGATAATTGCTCGATGAATATGAGGATGTTGAATTCTTTGTCATGTTTATTCTAAGGTAGAAAGTAGGAGAAGTCATTGAATGTTGAACTTTCTTGACTAATCTTAGTAAATGCATGAATTGGTTCAATGCTTAGACATTTGGATCAATGTTTATAAGTGTTACCAAACTTCTTGATTCTTCGTACATAGTGCCACTAATGGGACATCTTTAGGCATTTCTCTACTAAAGGGGTAATTAGTGATGTTTACAAGAGATGTCGAATTCACTCTGTCAACGAGTACTAAAGAAGAATAGAATATTTATCTCACAAAAAGTTATCAAAGTAGTAAATAGGTTGTGGATTTAGGGTAGATAAGAGGCTCAAAATGGAAAATCAATTGCGTCAAGGTCTCATAATTTGTGTTTAATTCACTCTTTGTAGTTTTTGTTTGGTTAGCTTAATATCTTGTTTATCGTAGCATCTTTGTCCTAACATTTTATAACTTAGAAAAACTAACCAAAAACCCCCCTCTTTATTTGCTTATATATATGTGTGTGCGTGTATGTGTATGTGTGTGTACACACACATATACATACATACATATACATATATTTATACATATATACACACATATTTATACATATGTGTTTATACACACACACACACATATATATATATACATAGACATATATATATATATACAAACATATTTATACATATGTGTATATCTACACATACACACACACACATAGACATAGACATATATATATACATATATACACACACACACACACACATACATATATGCTTTTATCCACCTTATGCATGAACCCTTAGGAAAATCCCTCTTCTTCGTGGATGATCTCTATTTGCCACTATCTACTTAGTTGTATTTAGAAATAATTTAGAGCATATAAATTGTATATTTGAGAGGTACGACGATGACCTCCCAAATTTTGGTGTCGTTCCTATGGAAGATGCTTTTATTTTTAAGGGTTTGGGCATATTTACGTGAATATTTTCTAGTTGTTTACATTTGACTTTTTGTGTGTTTATTTTGTGTTTTGAGACGCATTGCATTCACTTACTTTATGGTACGTACTCGTTCCAAGAACTGAGAACCTTTGCATTACGACCCAAATTCTTTGTTCTTCTTTGTTTTTGTTTGCTTTTGTTCGGAGTAGGTATTTCTTTAGTTCTTGGTGAATTTTTACCTAGAATCCTTGCAATATGATTCCAAATATTTTTTAAAAGAAAATTTTAAAAAAAAATGGAAGATCTCATCTTGAAGGAACTCATGATGAGAAGAGAGGATCAACAAGTAAGGTTTTGTAGGATTTTTCATTCCAACCATCCTACCGAGTCTTGCTATTGGTTGAGAGAGAAGCACTACAAGGAAGAAAGAACCGTTAGCTTCCAAAACCAAGGGTATTATGAAGAGTGCTACCAAGAGGTTGCAATTGTTGGTTTTCAAGGTCAAGGTGCTCAAGAATGGTATCCATACTACAATCCTTATAATCTGAAGTGGAGTGGTAATCCAAATTTGTGGTATGAGAATGCACTAGAAAATATACAATGCGAGCAATATGGTTGGCCTTCACCACCTTATACCATGCCCCAAAACCAAGTTCAAGGAGAATATTAAAGCTTGGCACATGTGGAGATTATGCATGCAATAGCAACCTTGACCAACTTGGGCCAAGACTAATTAGGAAGCGGAAACTCGAATCTCCTCAAAACTTCAAGCTTTGGAGAGGCATATGAGCGATATGATGGATGCTGCAATCCGA
Source organism: Rubia peregrina (assembly GCA_032355705.1). NCBI lineage: Eukaryota > Viridiplantae > Streptophyta > Magnoliopsida > Gentianales > Rubiaceae > Rubia > Rubia peregrina. The sequence continues at coordinate 6,654 of JAULKK010283519.1, forward strand.
ATGGAAGATCAATATTCTGAAGATACACCATCCTAAGTTGAACTCAAAGATACAGTAAGTGAGGTCATCTTGAAAAATGAAATTGAGTTCCAAGGGGACGCGGAGTTGGTTGTGGAAGACAAAGAAGTTGAGGAACAGGTGATTGTTCTACATTCATTACTGGCCCACACCGGTTGAACCAACTCCACCATTTTTGGAATTCTTGAAGGAGACAATAGGGGAGCCAAATGTTTATGCTCAGCTTCCAAACTACCAATCTCCTTTAAGAAAAACTCCCCCTCCAAAAAAAATCCTCCCCTTGAAGAATTTCCACCTCCACCTCTCTACTTTTAGATACTCATGGTGAGGGGTTTAAAAATTCACCATATGGATAACATTACGATCGTGCCGACGACCTTAAATATACAAAATTTCTCTGGAGGCAACCTGCATTTTTAAGTTAGGCTGATGTTTTTCTTTTATTGAAAAAATTCCTCTACAATGTCCTAAAATTCTTACCCAAAACCACAAAAAAACCACCACAATCCACCAAACAAAAAAAAACCATATCCAAAATCACCATCTAGGAGTACTACTAATTATTGCTTTTTGGGAGTGTTGATCAGGATTTACATAGTTGTGGGCTTGTAGTGGATGGGTCGAAGTTGCATGTTGGATGGAATTCGAGAACATAGAGGAGAGAACATTCATTGAGAAATGAGCATTACCACCATCAAGAAGGACCTTCAAGGTCCCATTTGTGAGTTTTTATTTCTTTATCTTGTCCTTTTGTTCACATTGAGGACAGTGTGTGTTTCAAGTGTGGGGGAGAGAAATATATCTCATTGTATTGTATTTTAGTATGCATATGCTCTACTTTGATTTTTATTGTTTAAAGAAATTTCCTACTAAGTTGAAAACCTGAGAGGGAAATTTACTCAAATTGGGGGGCCCGGATAGGTAAAAAACCTGAAAGGGCAACCTATGCAAAAATGAGAGGCTAAATGGTGTGGAAAAAAGTGAGGGTGAGCATTGAAAAAGAAAAAAAAATGTGAAGCTAGGATGAAAACCCGAGAGGGCTCCTAGACAAAATGAGAGAAAATGAGAGAAATTAAAACATTCTATACTTCTCTTAGTTTTTCTATTTGGTAGCTTCTTTGGTAGAGTAAGATAGTTTTACACTTGTATTTTGTACCTCACCATTGATTGGTATGATGGTTGTTTAGATTATCTTAGGCTATGGGATGTGAGAGTGTGAGAGATTCTTACATCTTGGGAGTTAGGGTAGTCTAGGAACAAAATGTTGGGTATTTTGGGAAAACCATTGCATGCTAGTTTACACGTAGGTCTTTGCTTGTTTTTGTTTACTCAAGGACGAGTAAATGTTTAAATGTGGGGGATTTGATAAAATGCATGTATTTTCCGAAGTATTTAACATCTCTTTTGTTATCATTTTGTTGGAAGATTGCTAGATTTAGGCAGTTTACATCATAAAGGGTTTAGATAACTATTTTCGGTTTTCATATCTAAAATCCTTAATTTTGTAACCTATTAAGTTCAAATTATCATGTTAGTGTGGAAAATTAAAGTTTACTTGAGATGGAACAATTATTGAAGCGGATACTTACAATGTCATCCGCCATGGCTTTCACTTCAGCAGTTATGTAATCCTTATTTTTTTTCCTCGGTTGGACTCCAAGTAGACCAGCGATCTATCGGGTTAGAAATCCTTTTTTTTAATCTCCTAATTGATCTCTTATTCCGTGTATCCCTGCTCCCTTAGCCTCTTCCTCTCTTTCTCCTTCAGCTGCTCCACAAGGTTTTCTTTCGTCGCTCTATTCCCCTTTAGTCCGGTGTAGTGGACATACTTATTTTCCTTTGATTTCTCAGTTACCTTCTTTCTTTCTTTTTTCTAAAAATTTAAAAACCTAATTAGTTATGAACGCAATGTATTTTTTGGTAAATACTGATATATTATTTTGTATATGATGTAAGACCTGTACTTACAAGAATATCCTCTGTTCTTTTGTGCGCCTCAAATTTCTTTCACTCCTCCTCATCCATCCACTTGTACTTGTCCCACAACTTGTATTTAGGAACTTTGCCGTCCAGGAGAAACCATATGTACTTTTTTCCACCTTGCTCTTCCAATTGTGATGTGCATCGCCTGCCTTACCCACCACATTCTTCCTCAACCTCTTCCATTGGTCTTCAGTCAACTCTGTTTGTAACTTAAAACTCGCCTGCAATGGAAGATTACTCAGAATTTAGTTTCATGGCAATAAATATGAACTCTAATTATTAACAAGTAGGCATCGATGAACTAAGTATTATGAAATTGGTTATTACCTTTATATCCCTCCATGCTTCCTCCTTGACATCCTTCAGCACGTTAGGCTAGTGTATCCACATACCAAAGTTGATCTGCCTCCGAAAAGCGTAATTGAAATATGTGGGGTCCAGGCGCTCCAGTTTCTCGCACAAACTAACACACCTTCAATTTCCTAGAAGGCGACGGGGACAAGGTCCCTTTCCTTGGCTAACATCACCAAGTGGCATGTAGCCATCCCCCCATTCCCCACACCAATTAGCTATCTCAAATTTGCTGAACGTCTTTCCTAGGCGCTTGCCTTCGAAAGTTCATCATTCCTCGGATAGTGAAGGGGTTGTCTTTGTTGTCGCCCTCTTTCTCTTTGGGAACTTCCCCCTCGGGAGTACCCATTTGATTCTCTACATTTTCCTCAAAATGTATCTTGAGAGGTACCACCGGTGGAACATCCTTTTTCTTTCCATCAGAAGTAATTTCTTCATTTTCCACTGTCTTTTGTTTTGGTGGAGGGTCAACCCTCTTCCTCGTTCCGACCACTTTTTTTGTTTTAGGAGGCATCTACATATGATTCTAATACAATCAAAATCACAACAACACAATACCAATCAACATAGCAATACAACATACCAGTCAACTTCGCAAATACAACATACCAATCAACATCACAATACAACCTACCAATCAACATACTAATAAACATACCAAACAACATACCAATGAAAACGCACTACAATATCACACTATGAACCATATATGATGTACCTCGCATTGAAAAATTCAAACATTAAACAAGTGTACAAGTCACACATTATGGAACATACCATTGAATCACACGAGCGAAGCTATATCTCACACATGTTTCCAAAACACTTAAACATCACATGGTCAACAAAATCACTGCTAAACATCACACAATAAACAACCCAAACACAATTTAACATTAAGAAAGCTTCTTTGAAATATTTCATCGAACACATAGAATGTGATACGAATTTCACTCAAGGTGATACGAATTTCCCCTACAAAAGTTGAAGGAATCTTCACGAACCTCTCAAGTTTCTACCAGAAACCTAGTCAATGTCACTTTCCGGATAGTTCTTTCCCCGAGATGAAACATCTGAGGTAACTAAAGTAAGTCGCTTAGCTCTCTTAAATTTCCCAGAAATTCTCCCTCGCATCCATTTTCATGTCATGTAGAAGAGAAAACATGAGGGATGTCACCATAGCTGTTGTACAGAAAATAACTACATGTCAAGTTCAAATGTTCGTAGCCAAAAATTCTCATAACTCAAGTTTAGAATGCCTTTCCAAATTTAGATGTAAGAGACAGAACAATGAGGTTTAGGACTCATCATTACCTGAATGATTTTTTATAAACAAAATAAGAACACTTAATTAAACTTCAAGATGCAGAAAAAAATTGTGGATTTAAATTTTGCTGACATGTGGAAACACTGAAGGAGGAAGAGCTGTGTAGAACAGTCCACAACCATAGCTTTCTTCACTCATTCCTCAAATGATGCATTCCTTTCATCTCGTGAATAGAGCTTCACACAAGGATATACAAGAGACTATATTAGAAACAAAAGCACAACCTAATTAGAGGAGGAAAATAACTTAATCTAAAAAGAGTACCATAGCTATTTTGTGAAACCTATGGACTCTAGAATCAATGGGGGGAAAATAAAAGCGATCAGATAACGGTCAGAGGGAGAACAAACTGACTCACCACATTATTCACTAACTTAGGGCGACTCCTATAACTAAATAGGTCATTCTCCGTATCTCTAATGTTGGCCTCATCAGGTGTGTGCTCTAAATGATAAGCTATCAACATAAAAATTAGGCTGAATAGAATGACGGGGTTGATAGAAAGCATCCATCCCCAATAAATAAAGTAGGAGGCAATGTAATTCATCAGATATCCAACCAAGTTTCCCACAAATATCATGTAGAAGAAGATTAATTTAACTCTTCTTCTCTGCTCAATCGGTGTCTGAGAACAGATAGTCAAGACACTCTTCATGTAAAGAGGTTAAAAGATGAAACAATTGTATGAGAGTGCATAAAACTAATAGAAGTTAATAAACTAGTTACAAATCAAGTTTCATTTCAATTTCCATTATGTCTAATTATGGAGGTAGGCCATATTCTCTTCTAAATTTCTGTTTTTACTAAAATACTTTATTTTTTAGAGTGAAAAAAAATGAGTATTGATCAACTAAATATAATTACCTGAAGCATAGCTCTCATGCCTACTCCTTGTAGCGCCATCCCCATGAATGTGACACCGGCGTGGAGAGGTAAGACTAACATATAGATGCTCCCATTAGCCAACATATTCCTGCTGCAATTAGCACACGCCGGTGTCCCCACCTAAGTGCCAAAAACAGCGAACCCCATATCGAAATCACCGAACAAGTGGGCATCATTACGGTTAATTGAATCAGTTTTTGGTCGATGGTAAAGTAGTAGAAATCAGTCTTCTTCATCTTCACAAAGTATAGAAACACATAATGTGATAATTTGAAGATGAAATGGCGCATGCTTGGCAAACCACCTGTACATAAAAAAGATAGCTACTAGATTAGTCATCATACGGAATTTTCAATTCGTATCCAATCATAATCAAAATGGCAAGATTTTTTTTGAATTAAATGAAAAAGAAATTGCACAGCACCAGGGAAGGCAAAAATAGAGTTATCAACAAGAGCATACTAAAATTCAGTCAATGTTTAAAACTTTGATCAGAACTCCTGAAAACTAAAATCAACAAGTAACTGTAATTAATTCAAGTGGACAAATGAAATACGTTACCAGGTATGTGCTCATGCAACCATCTAAAATTATTTATAACGGTTCAAATTCAATGATATCTTGACCACTCATGGGAATGAAAAACCTAATGAAGACATATTTTCTTAGTAAAAGGGCATGAGATTTTATATGAAGACATATTTACTCAGGCTCAGCTTCTTCAATGGAAGAGGTACTGACTCTATGATTTGCTATTGACATTTTCTAACATATGTCTATTCAGGCTTGGTTAAGGAGAGGTACAACAAAGGCTCCCATGGGACATCATCATAATGCACTTCAAGACTTTAATGTCTCCTTAAACCTAGAATATGCACTTCAAGCTGTGAATATTGTGAATTGGAAATTCAGGGTTTTATTCTATGTTGATATGTTGTTACATATCATATTATACTTCTAACATTTAACAGCTTTCTGAAAACTTACAGAAGCTTTAAGGTGTCAAGCACCAGCTTTTAAATGGATTTTTATCTTTGATCCTTGAAGATTGACAATAACTCAAGTTTGCCATTGCATACTCGATCATCGACAAATTCTTTAAGCCTTATCCCATCACTGATGAAATACGTAGCACTAATCTGACTCGGAATATATGCTACAGGTATGGTTATGTAAGCACACTTTTTTTTGTTAATTAATTTTCCCCCCAAAATGGAGCATTTTCCCAACTTGTGGAATTTGTGTTTGATTGACATTGTGTTCATTTTCTACACGTGCACAATTTCTATGCACCATTAGTTTTGTTGTTAAATGAGACGACTCTTGATCGTAATTTGTCATATAGGTTTTCTGAGTTATTGTGTTTGAGATTTGAAACCAAGTATGCAACGATAAATAAAAAATGCATTACTCATGCTCTATAAGATATATTTTCATATGCGGTAATCTATCAAACGCATATTCAGGGTTAGTTTGGGTGAATTTGAAAGAAACCTTTAGGGGGAAAGGACAACTAGGAAGAAGCCTAAATTAAATACGAATATTCGGACATTTTGGCAAAAAATCGATGCATTTACACCTTTTGATATTCTCCGTGGATGCAAAATATTAAAAAGTGTACATGTAATTAAAAGGTTCTAGATAAAATAAAGAAAAATAATGCTAAAATGAAGAAAATTGCATTTGGAAAATTAAAAGGAAAACGTATTGTGTAAAAAATAGAATATTTAAAATCTTAAAATCTAACAATTTAATCAAACACTAAATACAAATTGATACGGGACAAACCTAGAAATGCCTGCATGTATCTCACGAGCAGGCCACCCATAACCGCCACTGGCAGAATCCACCCCAGGGCTCGGCCTCCGGTGGGGATTCTTGCCTAATCCCCGGCTCAGTTAGAGACTCTCCTGCCTCTGGGAATTTTATCTTAATCTCTTGTTCTCTCTTCGGTGGCTGAGTACAAGTCTCTGACTCTTTTTCTACATCTGGATGATCGTGTTCAACCATGGGAGCCTTTTGATCTTCATCAAGAAAATATAACTGATTAGAAACACATAAAATAATTATAATATATTGTGAATTTCAGAAAAAATAAATGAAGAAAGTAGTATATGAAAGAGCAGATACCAGAACGAATAACATTGTGAATCGGCACCTCTGTGATCTCCTTTGGAGGTGTAGCCTCCACAACGCGACCCCCTTTGTGGGTGAAACCGCAGCCTCCCTTGGAGGTGAAACCTCTTCGTGATGATCATCCTGAACAAAAGGAGTGGTGCAGTCAAGATAATCACTAAAATGTTCAAAATTTGAAATCAAGAAAATCACAACTACGTGCAATCAAGATAATGACTTCTGCATATTCACTCAACCATGCTTGATAATAGCCACCTTAATTCCAATACTCTACGGCATATTTACTCAAACAGAAGACTTCAATAAAGGAAAAAAGGGGAAAAATTACCAGTCATGGGGGTGCACTGAAGCTACGTCGAAGCATTGTGTGTTAGTTGATTAGCGACCCTGAAAACAAAACAGAGACAGGTTAGGTCGAAAGAAACAAAAGGCAACTCATCCATTACGTAAGCAGCATAAGCAATTATGTTAAAATTAGGTTTTGAGTCCCATAATTAGCCATCGGACCAATACATCTTAATAAAAAATAATGACCATGAAAGATTTCGATTAAAATGTACCCAGAGAGAATGCATCATGCATGCTATCATACGGTTAAACAAATGCCCATACATAAATTGATGGACGTGAATCCAGGCACTCAAGAACTACCGTACAAAAAAGAGTAGTGTGATCAACTTGTTATCCAGTTGCAAATAAATTTC
>JAULKK010283538.1:0-14056 GCA_032355705.1 Rubia peregrina
AGCAGGGTTATATCTGCACTTTGCTCTTTCAGCAAATAGGCCAACGGGTAATATGGTCTGCACAGGTTAGTCAACTGCCGGAAAAGGTGAGTCAACGCCAGAAATGGCATCACAGGGTTATATTTGCACTTTTATTCAATAGTCATGGTTATATTTACACTAAAAATTAACTGAGGGTTATGTCTGCACTTTCTCCATTATATAGGGTTATATTTGTATAATACCCAAATTATTTTGGGTCGGAAAAAGAGAATGTTGGGAGAAGTTACGGTACATACCAATCAAGATTCAAGAGTGTAAAAACAAACTTTTTATACTCCTCTATTTGGGGTTTGAAGTGAAGTGGAGGGAGAGGCCCATATGCGTCTCCTCACTCAGCTAGCGAAAATGTCAATAGGAATTACATCTCCGAAACCCTTAAGCTTCGAGATGTGGAATCTCTCGATCAAATGTTCAATGGCTTCTTCTTGGACATTCGATCTCTCATCTACAATGGTGAACTCATTCTTCATCTCCCACTCAATGGCCTCTAACCTAAGTATGCACGTTACCCTCTATGGAACTTAGGCTTCTCCCAAATTCTTTGAACTGTAAGTTAATTCTGCCCACTGCATGGACAATATCCTACATAAGTTGAATAGAGCTCACAAGTTATTCCCCAAATATGTGGGATTGGTCGAGGATATCTGAAAATATCTGAGTACGGCTAACCGGTACTCTAAGTTGGGTCTCGATGTTTCCCCCCTCAACGTCTATATCTGGGTTTGAAAGGATTCTGTAGAAATTCTTCTCAAGCCTCGGATGAGAGGCTATGAAAAGGTCCTCCTACATCGTACCCTGGTCGATAGCTATACGCTCTAGTTGGGGAAGAATAATGAAATTGCACACTGAGGAGCCACCATATAGCCATACAAAATGATCCTCTAAATTCGTGGTGGCCACCATACCCACTTTCTCCAGCATGTCTATCGTGTATCGTGTCCCCAAACGACCTAAATTCGCGATTGAAAATGAAGAGGGAATTGGATGACCCAAGTGTTTGGCTAGAAGTCCAACCATGCCTCCCATAAGAATCTTTCCATCTTTCTTGTTTCCCATTGCAAGACATTTATCCATGAAGGTTGCAACCATGTTGGGCTAAAAATTCCCCTCCGGAGTCATCACCCAAGAACTTAGACATCCTACCCGGGACATTGTTAGATCTCCCAATGATAGAACACTCCCATGGCTAACAAATACTGAACTTAACACAATGTTGGGTGGACAATTGTCGTGCTCTTGCCAATGAGAATGGACGGCCTTGTCAGCAAGTCCTTGGAATTTTTTCCCCATACTTCCACCCAAATGATTGGGCAATGTCCTGATGCAACATAGTGTACTCATTGTGGTCCAAGTGGAATCGAATGAGTCCCCTCCCCTCACAATCCTTCATTTGATCCAAAGTTGCAAAGAATTCAAAAGTCCATCGAATATAGGTCTTCGAGTGCTTCTCCGTGAAATCCTCTAGGCCTAGAGCTCCCAAAGTCTAGAGCTCCTAAAGTCTCCATCGAAGCAAGTACATGATGGGCTCGAGTAGGCCTAGAGCCCCCAAAGTCTCCTTGCAAGCGAACTTTGTGTCAAAGATGGTACACTTCTGGCATCTTAGGTACCTCCACCTCCGGGCCGCACTGCTAGAAATGTTGGTCAAACCCATGAATTCATCAATGACAACCACATGGTTGGGAGGAAGGGAATTTTCCGGCTCTCATCTACCAACCTTGGCCAGTTTCTTCCCCTTATCACCCTAGGAAGTTGTTCCCTTTCCCAACATTTTCTATTTTGGAGCCATCCTATTCACAATAAGAAAAAAGTAGTAATGCAAAGATAACCAAAGGCATTAATTAAGATTCATTTAAAAAATAATATTCCTTCCTAAATAGCCACAACATTTCAAATCATGTTATCTCAACATAAATGCTATTCAATCAAGAATCATTCTTTCTAAACAATCTACCCATGAATAATCATAGCATCCCATCAACAAGATCATGCAACCAAGATTCATCCCTCCTAAATCATCACAATCAATAAAGATCACATCATCAAAGCAAATGAACAATACACCCACCCCCACACTTAGTTTAGCACAAGATCATCAAATAACCTTATTTTCTCCCCAAAAACACATCAACACATTTTTAAGTACAAAGCTCATCATCACATCACCATCATGCTAAATAAAGCAAGTAAACATAGAGTTCAAATGATTACCCAGAGTTTTAAGCCAATAGACCAAGAATCCACACAAGAAGAAGCAAAAATGTTTTTTTTTATGAAAGTGTCACAAATTTTCGAGATATACCAAGGAGAAATGAGAGTGAGTGTTTTGAGAGATTTTGATGAGCTAAATGAATCCTATGGGTGAGGTAATGTACTATGGATCATTATTTTCAGCAAAGAATGGATTAAAAAAGAGGTACAAATGAGATAAGGATGACATTTTTGAAATTAGAGAAAGAAAGGGACAAAAATACCAATCTATTTATACATAAAGGAAGTTTGATGTATATTTACATCAACACTTGAAGGAAACAAAGGTTTTGAAGAATTATTAAGGCAAAAATTTCATATTTAAGCTCAAAATTAAAAAATCTAAATTTTTGGCCTCGTGCTAGAAATCTAGCATAGCATGTGTCAGAGCTCAGCACGAGCCATTCCAAGAGGAACGGGCCGTGCCAGAGCTTAGCACGAGGCACCTTAGTGCTAAATTGGTGTGACACGAGGTTACCTATGAGAATAGTGCATTTCTCCCCTTTTTCCTCCTTTTTTTTCCAAAGAAACTATCACCTAACAAACCCTATATCCTTTCATGAAAAAAGAACGAGACTCAAACTCAAATTCATCAATCAACAAGAGTTTCATCCCAAAAAAATTTGTCACACTAAAACATGTAAAATATATCTACTAAAAACATATCAAGAACAAAGAAAGAAATACCACGTATCTTTATTGTCGTCATCACGACTTGTTCCTTTTTCATGCATTATAATTGAAAGCACATACCGTTGGGTCTCCAAAGTTTCCATCGGCAACTCCACCCATGATGACATCCTTGTGAATAGGTCTCCACAAGGAGTCATTCTTACCTTTAAGCGTTTTGTTTGCCAAGAAGGGTGAGTATCCATTCATAGCCAATAATGAATCCTTAGCCATTTATGTGGGTTTAGTAGGTAGTATAGGGTGTTTTACGTCCTTGCCACTTTCCACAAACCATTGCATGTTAGTGAGCATAGAAAACAATCCAAGACAGGTAAATCATCACTAACATCATGCAAGGTGATAGTCTTATCGATATGATCATCACAATTAAAGTGCAAGATAATGCCCCTTTTATCACTCTTTTAGTCATAAAAAATCTCATCAACTATGCCATCTTCGTCACTATAATCAAGAATCACATTAAGACAATTGTTATTATCTACCATTAAAAAGTCATCATGTTGAGCATTTTTTTTGACACAAAGTTATGCCTTTACACACAAAGTTATGCTTTTACACACAAGAGAGGAATTATTTGAATCATGTTTGGATTTGTAAATATCAAAACCCACTTTATCCATGTCATCATCTAAGGTTAGTCTTCCCGAATGAACATCAATATTATTCCTCGATATTTTTTTTAAAAATGTCTCCCTAATAAAATTGAGGGTGCACCACCATCTTGCGCTACATCAAGAACATAGAAGTCCGCAGGGAACACCAAATTTCCCACTCGGACCATCACATCCTTCACTAGTCCACAAGGACTAGCTTGGGAGTGATCGGGCATTTGGACAATTACCCTAGTTTCTTTAAGTTCACCTATCTCTAGGTTCTCATAAATTCACGAAGGTATGACATTAATAGAAGCTCCTAGATCAATCATAGCATTTCCCCCCAATTTACCACATAAAGAAATAAGAATTGAAACATTCTAGGGTCATCACATTTTGTAGGAAATTTTCTATGATTAAGAGCGGCGACTCCCCCTATTGTCACTTTTCCTATTTTCCTAAGGTGTTTATTCCTTTCTTTTAATGCATGCGACTTTAAAAATTTAGCATACGAGGGAACATGCTCAATCAAATCTAAGATCGGGAACTAACATCAACGTTATCAAAGATTTTTCAAATATGCTCGTCATTGGTTGCCACCTTTGGCCTTTCCCTAAGTGCATTAGGGAAGGGTGGCGGGAGATTAACCCTCGCTTTGGGTGTTGGAAGCTTCTTGACAGATTCCGCCACAACCAATTCTTGCTCCTCCAAGATGGTTTTGTAATTTTCAACAAATAAGTCGTTCTCTTGTAGGATTTACTTCAGGGGCTCATACACCTCCTTCCCGCTTCCTAACTTCAAAGCGCTTACATTCCTCAGATTGACCTCCTGTTGGGAAGAAAGCTTTCCAGACTCTTTGGATTCAAGTCGGCTTACCAAGGTGTCAAGTTGCCCAACCTGAATATCTAGATTCTTGATACTCAAGAATGCCCTAGTTCCGAGATCTTCAATCTCTCACCTTGTATGCTCCACAAAGACGTCATGCTTCTTGTCCAATTGAGAGATTTCTTCAAGGATTTCCTCTCGATCTGACTTGTAAAGCGAGGCATTGTTGTTGGAAGGCCATTCTCCCCTTGGATAGGGTTGAGGTGGAGCTTGTCTTCCTCAGTTGTACCCTTGCATTTGGTTCTCCTCGCGCCAATGCAAGTTGGGGTGATCGCAATACTTTAGGTTGAAAGTTTTTGTGTAGGGATATTTCCTTTCTCCTGCTTGGTTCCCACGGAACCCTTGTTGTTGTCCCCTAGAAAATTGTGGCCTATTTTCACCATTGTTGAAATCCAACTCTTTAACTTCCTCCATATCTTCCACCACTTGTTGGCAAACATCCGTGTGATGATCAAGGCTACAAATACCACACACTCTTGCTTGTTGAACTCACCTTTTCATGAACTCTTTCATCTAAGTTAGGGGATTGAGACAGTTCATTTACGGATTTCACCCTAAACCTTGAACCGAACTGTCTTGTTCCATTTACCGTCTCTCGAAGAGTGTCATTACCTCCATTGGGCTCTTGTTAGAGATTGAACTATTTCAAGCAGCGTTTACCATATGCATGTTATCATTGCACAATCCTTCAAAGAAATAGTAAACCAAGTCTCCCTCCTTGAATGGATGATACAGAAAACTAGCCAACAACCTCTAGAACCTCTCCCAATACTTGTAAATAGACTCATTAGCAAACTGAGAGATGTTGCAAAGTTTCTTATTCAACCCCACAAACTTTGAAGCTGTGAAGTATTTCTCAAGAAATCTGTGCTTCATATCCATCCATAAGGTGATACAACATGGTGGGAGATAGTATAACCAATCTTTGGCCGAATCCCGAAGTGAGAAAGGAAATCACCTCAGATTATAATCTTCCTCTGAGACACCCGCTAGCTTCATGTTGGTAGCAACTAGGTGGAATTCCAAAAGATGCTTGTTTGGATCTTCTCCGGTCATCCCATAGAAAGTCAGTAAGCAATGAATCGTACCGCTCTTAAGTTCACACGTCACATTGGGTGGAAAGGGTGGGAAAATGATGCAAAGTGGCTGATTCTCCAAATTTGGAGCCATCAACTCCCTCAAAATGCGGTTATCCTCCGCCATTTCTTCATTCTCTATAACTATAGAAAGTTGTTCTTGTGGAACTTCCGGCCTAGATCTCCTTAATGTGCACCCTTATGCATGCATTATCCAATGCATTTAACACATTTATCATCATATTTTGTTTAGTTGATTGCTATTTTTAGTTAGGTTTTCGTGAAGAAGGGTTTTGGCGTTCATTATTAGTTTTCTTGCCTAAATCCTGAGTTTTGTAGGTTTCATTGAAGCTAATTGATGCTTTGTATTGATACTTTGTATTCACGGGCATCTATATCTTTCATTTTATCTCATTAGTAGGTTGCTCGTGAGTGATTTTTATTATATTTTTCTAGAAGGTCATCCTCGAGGGTGGTAGTAGAGATTTGAAGGCCATTCGTATGGATTGAGAAGATATCGAAGGTCATTCACAAGGATGGTTTTAGATTGAAGGCCAAAGACTCCAAAGAATGGTAATAGATGGAATTGGGACCAAGAAAGGTGGATTCGAAGTTCAAGAAGACCAATAATGGTGGATTCGAAGTTCAAGAAGACAAAGGAAGAAACAAAGGGATCATGCTTCGAGGTTGCACAGAGTTACGGGAAAACTCAGAGAAGAATCATCCCTTGAGGGTGGAACCATTATATTTTTCTTCTCGATCGCTAAATTTTTTACTGTAAGCACTCCCAAATCGGATCAACGGTTCACCCATATCAGAGCAAACAAGTCAGCCGACCAAACCAGCCATGACCGACATGGACCTCACAAGGCTAGCACTACATGTTGCAAGTGACACAACCTATGTCAAAAGCTCCTGGCACGTCCCATTCCACCCAAAATGAACCATTCCAAGTTCTAGCATGGACCATTCCCATTCCGGATGACCGTGCACTCAAGTCACATTTTCACTCCAAAAATGGCTAAGTATGGGAGCAGGACGTTCAGTTTTACATGACCCATTCCGTTTCAAGTCACAAATGGAAAGACCAACCTACAGGGTGTGAAGAATGACACAGAGCACACCGAGATTGAGCAAAATGAGGTTCCAGCCAACAGGGAGCGACAAATGACGTGGGCCACAAATCAGAAGGAGCAAAATTGGAGTATCGGCTGATAGCCCATATCGACTGTCGTTGACCTTGCCGACAGCCCACACCGACTGTCGTTGACCTCGCCGACATGAGGGGGAATGTCCCATGCCAAGATAGTCGACTCGTGTATGCATAAGATTATGGCCCGTGCCAGGGCCAACGTGTTGTGCCATCACGAGGCCCCTTTGATCGGCACGTGCCTTGCTAGCACCCCTTCCCCCCGCATGCCGGTTGCGGATGCTTGGTGTTTTTGGCCATTTTACCCCTAATTTTAGGCCAAATTACCTACTACTATATATATGGACCTATGTCTTCTAGGGATGAAGAAGATGCATCAAGAGTAGGCTAGAGAGAGAAAATACTCTTCCTTCTCTCTAGGTTATTTTCTTTTCATCTTTTTTATTTTTATTTTGCCTAAAAGTGTTGAATCCAATGAAATACTTGGGTTCAATGCTTAGAGTGTAGGTATTTTACTTGGGGATAGTATTTTTATTCATGTGTTAATGTTCATTTTTTGAGATTTATAGATCTACCTATTTTTATGTGTTTTGTGATTATTATGTTGCCTTTATTTAACATATAATCTTGTGAATTGTATGATTGACACACTTTGTTGGCACACAACCAAGTATTCTTTAATGTTATTGCACTATTTCTACCCCCTGAGAACAAAACCTAGATGCGCTTGGGGTAACGTAATCAGGAACTGGGTGTGTGCACGAAGGTTACCATTGTGCATCATCAAGGTCAACCATCCTCTAGTTAGCCGACCAATGAGGTCTAAATGGTTACGGGTAGAGACAGATTAAGTAGAAAATTTGGCTTATCTTGTTGATCCTAGAGTCATCGATAAGATGCCTACTTCCTTTGCCTTTGTAGGCATAGGGGTTGCTCGTTCGTGGTGTTTCACCCGGGACTTAATCGCACGGTGGAGAATCAGACCTGCACAATGAGCCATTGCCGTTGTTGCACTCTCCGAGGCAATGCCGATGAAATATTTTATACGCGAACCTCCATGTGATAGATAAGGAATTTTTTACCATTGTTCACACCACGTGACACAAATACTAGAATAGGGTTTAGTTCTTATATTTGATGCAATCGATAATCAAAATGACATTAACCATGTTACAAAAATATTCCCCGAGTGTTAGTTTATATTGTTAATTCTTGTGATCATTTGCATGCTGGTAGTTATTTGTACAAACTCCCCCACCCCAATGACTATTTTCACAACAGTGTTTATTCCTAACACGTGGTCGGATTGACGACTCAACCACGATTGTGTTTAGTTGATTATTAGATTCCTAACATCTCTGTGGATGACCCCGGTACTTGCCACTATATACCATTATTGGTATTATAGTAGGGATGGGAGTAACATTACAAATTCTATCTTTGACTCACACCTCCCTCTCGACTTATAGATCTCTCGTGAAAATATTGTTTATTGGCGACGCTCGGGAGAGGGTGGGTCAAATTTTGACATCGTTGCCGGGGATGTTAGTTTGACAGTCTAGTAGTTAGCTTGAATAATGTTTTAGTTGATTAATTGGTGTTATTATTATTATTTTTTTGTTTTTGCTGTTGAGCTTTCTTACTAGTTTACTGTTACTTCTAACCCTTTTTTCTAGTGTTAATTTAAGTTGGCCATTATTTTATTCCCATTTTATGGTACATACCCATCCCAAAAACTTGGGATTTTTACATATTCATGTGGATAACACAAGTGGTAGCGAAGAAGGAAGAGGAGATTTAGGCCAAAAGTTTCACAAGAGCTACTTTCGGTAGTTGTACAGAAAGAAGAAATGATGGAAGATAACTGCACTTCGAGAGAGTTGATGGCTCCAAATATGGAGAACCAACCACTCTGCACCATTTTCCACCCTTTCCACCCAATGTGATGTGTGAACTCAAGAGCGGTATGATTCATTGCTTGCCAACTTTCCTTGTGATAGCCGAAGAAGATCCGAACAAGCATCTTTCAGAATTCTAACTAGTTTGTACCAACATGAAGCCGGTGGGTGTTTTGGAGAAAGACTACAGTTTGAGGGCGTTTCCCTTACTTCGAGATTCGGCCAAAGATTGGTTATACTATCTCTCACCCGGTTGTATCATCTCATGGATGGATATGAAGCATAGATTTCTCGAGAAATACTTCCTAGTTTCAAAGTCTGCGGGGTTGAAGAAGCAACTTTCCAACATTTCTCAGTTCGCTACGAGTCCCTCTACAAGTATTGGGAAATGTTCAAGAGGTTATAGGCTAGTTGTTCTTATTATCCATTCAAGGAAGGAGACTTGGTTTTCTATTTCTTCAAAGGACTATGAGACGACATGCACAGGGTGAATTCCGCTTGCAACGGTTCAATTGCCAACAAGAGCCCAAAGGAGACGATAACACTCTTTGAGGAGATGGAAAATGGAACAAGGTAATTTGGTACAAGGTCTAGGGTGAAGCCCGTGGATGAACCATCTCAATCCCCTAAGTTAGAGGAGCAAGTGTAAGTTCTTTCTTGGATGATGAAAAAGTTCATGAAAAGGGAAGTTTAACAAGCAAAAGTGTGCAGTATTTACAGCCTTGATCACCACACGGATGTTTGCCCGCAAGTGGTGGAGAACTTTGAAGAAGTTAAGGCGTTGGATTTTAAAATTTGTGGAAATAGGTCACAGTTTGCTAGGGGACAACAACAAGAGTTCTGTGGGAAACAAGGAGGTGAAAGACAAGATCCCTATGTAAAAAATTTCAACCCGAGGTACTGCAATCACCCCAACATCCGTTGGCACAAGGAGAACTAAATACAAGGGTACAACTGAGGCAAACAAGCTCCACCTCAACCCTAACTGATGGGAGAATGGTCTTCTAAAAACAACGACTCACTTTACAAGTTTGACCAAGAGGAAATCCTCAAAGTAAACTATCAATTATTTAAGAAGCATGACGTCTTTGCGGAGCATACAAGGCGATAGATTAAAGATCTCGAGACTAGGGCATTCTTGAGCATTAAAAATCTTGAGATTCAATTCGAGCAACTTACCACCTCGGCAAGACAACTTGAAGCTAAGGAGTCTAGAAAGATTTCTTCCTAATCAAAGGTCAATCCGTGGAATGTGAACTCTTTGAAGTTAAGAAGCAGGAATGAGGTACGTGAGCACGAGAAAGAAATTCTACAAGAGGATGACTTGGTCGTGGAAAGCAACAAAACCAACTTGGGGGAGCAAGAATTGGTTGTGAAGGAATCTATCAAGGAGCTTCCAACACCCGAAGTAAGGTTTAATCTTTCACTGCCCTTCCCTAATGCACTGAGGGGAAGGCCGAAGGTGGAAACCAATGACGAGCATACCCAAAAAATCTTTGAGAAGGTTGAGGTTAGTGTCCCGATCCTAGACTTGATTGAACATGTTCTCTCATATGCTAATTTTTTTAAGGTCACATGCACAAAAGAGATGAATAAACCCTTCAGGAAAATAGGAAAAGTGAAAATAGAGGGAGTCACTGCTCTTAATCATAGAAAATTGCCTAAAAATGTGATGACCCATGCATCTGTTGAATTACTATTTCTTCAGGTGGTAAATTGGTGAAAAATTCTATGATTTATCTAGGAGCCTCTATTAATGTCATACCTTCTTATATCTATGAGAACCTGGTAATAGGTGAACTTAAAGAAATTAGGGTAATCTTCCAAATGGCCAAACCACTCCATGGCTAGTCTTCATGGACTAGTGAAGGATGTGATGGCCTGAGTGGTAATTTGGTGTTTCTGGCTGACTTCTATGTCCTTGATGTAACGCACGATAATAGTGCACCCTTAATTTTGTTGGAGAGACATTTTCTTAAAACATCAATGACTAAGATTTATGTTCATTCGGGAACACTAACCTTAGAGGATGACATGGATAATGTGGGTTTTGATATTTACAAGTCTAAGTATGATTCACTTAATCCCCCTCTTGTGTGTAAAGGCATAACCGTGTGTGAAGAAAATGCTCAACTTGATGATTCTTGCATGATGGATAATGATGATTTCTTGATGTGACTCTTGATGATAGTGATGTAGATAGCATAGTTGAGGACGTTTTTGATGACTATGAGAGTGAAAAAGGGGTCCTACCTTGCACTTTAATTGTGATGATCATATCCATGAAACATTCGCATTGCATGATGTTAGTGATAATTTTCCTGTCTTGGATTATTTTTCTATGCTCACTAACATCCAGCGGTTTGTGGAAAGTGGCGAGGACGTAAAACACCCTCGACCACCTCTCAAACCCAAGGAAATGGCTAAGGATTCGGTATTGGCTATGAATGGATACTAACTCTTCTTGGCAAACAAAACGCTTAAAGGTAAGGATGACTCCTTGTGGATACCTATTCACAAGGATGTCATTGTGGGTGGAGTTGACGATGGAGACTCCAGAGACCCAATGGTAGGTGCCTTCAATTGAAATGCATGAAAAAGGAATAAGTCATGATGACGACAATAAAGATACGTGGTTTTTCTTTTTTTGTTCTTTACATGTTTCTAGTAGATATATTTTGCATGTTTTACTGTGGCAAAGGTTTTTGGGATGAAAATCTTGTTGTTTGATAAATTTGAGTTCGAGGCTCGTTCTTTTTTTATGAAAGGATATAGGGTTTGTTAGGTGACAAAATTTCCTCGAATAAAGGGAGAGAAAAGGGAAAAGTACACTATTCATAGAGATGACCTCGTGTCACACCCCATTTAGCACGAAGGTACCTCGTGCTGAGCTCTGGCATGGCCTATTCCGCTTGGAACGACTCGTGTTGAGATCTGGCATGGGCCGTGCTGGGTTGCTGGCACGAGGGGTGCCGTGTGTCAAGCTTCAGGTATTTTTGGGCCAAAAATCCAGATTTTTGAAAGATTAAAAATTATGCTAAAACATGAAATTTTTGGCTCATTAATTTAGAAAAAAATTGCTTCCTTTAAGTGTTAATGTAAATATTACATCAACACCTCCCCTATGCATAAATAGATTGGTAATTTTTCCCCTCTCACTCTTTAATTTCAAAAATGTCATCCATATCCCATTTGTACCTCTTTTTGAATCACATTTTTGGCTGAAAATATTGATCCATAGTACATTACCTCACCCATAGGATTCATTTAGCTCATCAAAGTCTCTCAAAAACACTCACTCTTACTTCTCATTGGTATATCTAAAAAATTTGAGCCATTTTCTAAAAAAATAGCATTTTTACTTCTTCTTGTGTGGATTCTTCATCTTCTGTCTTCAAATTCTGGGTAATCCTTTGAGCTCTATGTTTACTTGATTTATTTATCATGATGGTGATGTGATGAGGATCTCTGTAATTTAAATTACGTTGAAGTGTTTTTGAGAAATTGTTTGGGTTCTTTGAATGATCTTGTGTTAAACTATGTGTGGGGGTGAGTGTATTATCCTTTTGCTCTGATGATGTGATCTTTATCGATTGTTATGATTTAGGAGGGGTGATTCTTTATTGCATTATATTCTTGATGGGGTGATATGATTGTTCATGGGTTGATTGTTTAGAAAGAATGGTTCTTGATTTAATTGCCTTTATGTTAAGATAACATGATTTGAAATGTTATGGCTATTTATGAAGGAATGTTCTTTTTGAGTGAATCTTAATGCATGCCTTCGGTTATCTTTGCATTACCACTTTTTCTTATTTTGAATAGGATGACTCCAAAGAGGAAAATGTCATAAATGGGAACACAGGGGAAGAGGCCGACCAAGGTTGGGAGATGAGAGGGCCACTTCCCTTCTTCCCAACCCCGCGGGTTTGACCAAAATTTCTGGGGGTGCGGCCCGGAGATGGAGGTACCTAAGATACCCAAAGTGTACCATCTTAGAAACAAAGTTAGCTTGCAAGGAAAATTTGGGAGCTCTAGGCCTACTCGAGCCGTCATGTACTTACTTAGTAGGATATGCCTAGAGGGTTTCTTGGACAAGTACCGGAAGACCTATATTTGATGGACTTTGGGATTCTTGGAGACTTTGGATCAAATGAAGGGCAGTGAGGGAAGGAGACTTATCCAATTCCACTTGGATGACACTAAGTACACAATGTCGCATTGAGACATTTTGGGTGGAAGTACAGGAAGAAGATTCCAAGGACTCACCGATAAGCCCTTCCATTCTCTTTGAGCAATTTTTGGAGAATATTTTTGGGTATGGAGATGAAGCATCTTTGCAAGAGTACGACAACTGTCCACCTGTAATTGTATTACATTCCGTGATTGTTAGCCATGGTAGTGTTCTGTCATGAAGAGATCTCCCAGTGTTTGGGGTCTGATGTCCAAGTCCTTTAGGCGATGACTCTGGAGGGAAATTTTTACCACATGGTAGTGTTCTGTCATGGGGAGATCTCCCAGTGTTTGGGTTTGGATGTCCAAGTCCTTTAGGCGATGACTCTGGAGGGAAATTTTTACCCCAACATGGTTGTGGATTTCGTGGATGAATACTTTGCAATGGGAAACAAGAATGGTGGAAATATTCCCATGGGTGGCATGGTTGGACATGGTATAAGATATACAGGCTGGCAAAAGCGGGTATGGTGGCCACCATGACTTCAGAAGTTCGCTTAGTATGGCTTTATGGTGGCTCCTCAATGTGAAATTTTATGATTCTCCCCCAGCCACATCAACTATGATACGTTGTTGAAGGACCTTTTCATAGCCCCTGACCCAAGGTTTGAGAATAATTTCTACGGAATTCTATCAAACCCGGATATAGCTGTACTCAGATATCCGCATATGTCCTTGACCAATTCCACATATTTAGGGAACAACTTGCAAGCTCTACTCGAATTATGCAGGACATTGGCCATGCAGTGGGCGGAATGAGCTTGCAGTTGGAAGAATTTTGGAGTCGGCTAAGTTTCATAAAGGGTACCATGCATACTTTGGAGTATAAGTTTGAGTTCATTGAGTGGGAGATGAAGGAGAAGTTCGTAATTGTGGATGAAAGATCGGATGTCCAAGAAGAAGCCACTGAACAATTGATTGAGAGATTCCATATCTCGAAGCTCGATGGTTTTAGAGATGTAATTCCTATGGAGAGGTAAGAAATGCGTCAAGAGAAGAGAAGAAGGAGACATGAAACTCGACTCTCGAGGAGGGACCCTTCGGGGTCACATGAGTGAGCTTCACTACTTTTGTCATTCCCACTAATGATTTTTATTGATTCATTGCATTGGGAACACTACAAAGTTCAAGTGTGTGTGTGTGTGGGGGGGGGGAGGGAGTAGTGAAACAGTTAGGAGTTTTCATCTTGGGATTCCTGTGTGTTTTGGTGTTGCTTTAATTGTTGTTTTCTTCGATTTTGGA
>JAULKK010283557.1:0-14055 GCA_032355705.1 Rubia peregrina
GTCATTTCCGGTTAAATTGGCACTTTTGATCAAAACATAGGGTTGATTTTGCACTTTCAGATTTTACAAGGTCATTCATGCACTTTCTTAATCTTATAGGGTCATTTTTGAGCTTTTCCCTTATATTTATCATCCGTGACAATATGAATTTCTGGAATCATGGCTAACAATGAGGGTTCGAGTAGTCGTTCCCTAGTTAAGTTGAGATTTTTTTTCTTTAGATTTCAATTCATTTTATTTGTTTACTTATATTCTAATTTTATTTTTATTTATTTCATTGACCAATGAAGATCCATAGTGATTCAGACGAGGTCCATCCGCAGACTACATTCAACAATATCATTCCACACTTTATCCGCACTCTGACCCAGAAGAACTTCGGTTCAATTCCTATTTTTGCGAGTCCTCCCTGTTACACACGTATTTGATTTTCAATTATTTTTTCTCTTGATTACTTTCATATGTACTAAATATTATTTTATGTTAATAATTTAGTACGTCCCTGCCAGATTGTGGAACTTCTATGATAAGTTAAGATGCCCATTGTGTTGATTTGCAATAAAAGGGAGTATCACATGCACTACTCGGATAACAGGAGGGTCAAGACCCTACCACCAAAGGGTTTTAGGGAGTTTCTTGATGCAGAGGAACTCAGAGTTAGGGAAACACTCTACTTCGAGCTGCTAGAAGGTTCTAGGCCGATAGTTTTTAATGTTATGTTATTCTCCCTAGATTTTAGTTGTACTTCTTATACTTTGAACATTTATTTAAAAAATATTCAAATTTGGAATAATATTTAATTTTATTTATTTTAATGTAAAATCTATAATCTATTTGTTGAATATTATTTTAATGTTATTGAATCCTTAATATTTAACCTAACATATGAACAAAGTTTTACTATTACTATCATTCACAAAACTCGTTTTAATATAAACATCATTTTTTATCTATCAAGTGTTCAATTATGTCAACTATAGATCGACGTCGTTGGTACATGTCAACCAAGCTACTGCTTTGGACCACCATGTACCTCTAACGCATTATCGACGTCTCACCTTGCATTTTCGAGGCTAGTTTGCACTTAACACTTTCATTTTTGATTTAGGACTAATGGCTGACGAAGAATCGCCAAGTCGCCCCCTTTTCCAAGTCTTTTACCATTTTACATATATATATATATATATATATATTTACGAATACATCTTTACACTTTATAATACTTTTTTCCCATACACATCTCTGCACAACGGAGCAACCCAGAGCCTCTTGTGTTCGATCTTGAATATCATACAATAGCTACTAATAGCCCACATTTACACTGCACTCTGAAGCAACAGAACTTTGGGAAAAACCCAACTTTGGTAAACTATTTATGATTAATATTATTTTTGGTTCGAACATACACACGCATATATATATATATATATATATATATATATATTTCTAGTCAATATTATTTTTGGTGATTTAGTACATCCCAAGGGAGATTGTACAACTCTTGCCGACTGGCAAGACCCCTGTTGTGCTAAGAAGCTATGGGACAGAGTGGCGCATGAACTACTCGGGGGGCAAAATGCTCAAGGTCCTGTCCCCAGTGGGTTTTGGGGAGTTCTTTTCTGGAAACTGTCTAAGCATTGGGGACACCATGTTTTCTGAGGTTATAGAAGCTGGGGCCCCGATTGTCTTCAAGATCATTATAATGGGAGTTGATTGAGTTTATTGCAATTTCTATTTGTTGGAACTAATAAAATTCGTATTTGAATTTATGTAGTAATTGTAAGGATATTTTCATGACTATTGTTTTTCTAATAATTTAACTAACTTATTTGAACAATATATAATTGACTATATGTGCGATTTGATCTATGCATGGGTTTAAAAACCATTTTCAACTGTACTATTTAACAGTTTTTTCTACAATTTTTTAAAAAACAATCGAACAAATACTATTGTAGGTCGAAGTCAATCGCTTTCAAACAACTATAACATATAAAAGTTAACCGAGGTAAAACAAAAGAAAAACATCAATCACGCAAAAAAGGCATGGATCTTACTGTTCTATTGTGTGAAGGAAGAGGTTTGGTATGAGCGAAGTGGAGTGGAATGTAGATGATAGGATATTGGGAGGAGAGAGAGAGATTCCAAAACGAGGAAAAACGTACAATCCTTGCTTTCTTTTTTCCTTCTTATTCTACCATGGTCAAATTCTTTACTTGTAGATTTTTGTGGTTTTCCCTCTTATTCTGCCATTTTCAATCGTAACGTAACAAAACTCTCCTTTTTAATATTTAAATAATACTTCCTCTTTTTTCAAAATCAATTTTTTCAAATTTAATCTCTTAAAGATCTATCATTTATATAACTGCGGCGATGGTCGTCGATCGCATTACATGTCGGTGAGAATGACTTATAATGCAATTTTGGCAGGACTTTTTAAACAACACATGCGATGCTGCACGATATTCGATAGGATTATTTACTTCGATTTTTTAACAATTTACTTTGGTTAATAAAATAATTGAGGTGAAAAAATATTATATACCTTGGTTATTTTTTTAACTGATTTGACAAATATTATTTACTTCAAAAATAATAATAACCAAGGTAAAATAATTTTTTTATTTTGTTATTTGACTTGAACCAAAAAATTGAGGCAAAAGAGGCAAAGTAATAGGTCATTTTTTTGTAGTGAAAAGTCATACACATTGAATACTAAAGAATGCAACATATAAGTAAATAAATGAAATTTCTAAATTGAAATTAACAATCAAGAACAAATGAAAATAAGATATACATTGTAATGCGGGGATTTCTTCTGAGTAGTGATAGTTTTATGAACCAACTACGGCGAGTCAAGCCTCTTCGAGTTCCCGCGAAACCCCCTATGGTGGCCCTCGGGGAGGATTTCCCTGATGCTCAAGATAGTGTAGTTCTTAATTGTGCATTTTGGGAGCAAAAGTCAGTTACACCATCTTGTATTCTTTATCTTCATCTATAGAACCTTGAACATTTAATCGTAGCCCGCATATGCCAATATCCTCTCTTAAATCTAGGGTATTATGGCGAGTGGTTTTTTTGCTACTCTCCGGATTGGTTACTTAAGAATGAAGCGACATGGTTGGCACACTGTGTATTTATTGAGATGATTTGGTCACCAAAGCAGCTGCTTCGCTACCTAGTTATGACTGACTAGGTCTGTGTAAGTCATTTATATACCTTACCCCCTATCCACGGACTCATAAGGAGCAAAGTGTAGGGTTATTGTTTTAGAAAAGAGAGTGATGTAGTATTTGAAGCGAACTAAATGTAGAGTGAGAGAAAAATTTACACCAGTTTCATTCTGTAAAAGCATAGGTTAGGGCAAAGCTGAAAATGAATTTTCGGAACTTTTGGGTAGAAAAACAAAAATATATGTGAGAATTTCAAAAGTGTTTGAATTTTTTTAAATGCATTTAAAACTAAGTATTTTTTTATGGTAACCGATAAATAATCCCTTAATTTTGGGGAGTAGAAAGTAGTGTCCCAAAAAATGAGGGGAAGATTTGTGTATAAATGAAACAACATGTTAAGTAATTATTACGAAGCGTAAAATTTGAAATTGACAATTGATGTATCTTATTATTTACTAACACAAGTTATTGATTGCATAAAAAAATTACATTTTTAGAAAAGTAACTTTATCAAGTAGAACTCCTTTGTTTCTATAAAATTGGGTGCATGTTAAAAAAACTTACCGAGTTTCTTCTATCTCTCAAGATCCTGAAAAGTCAGTTAACTATTCATGAGAGCTTTTGTTGCAGACAGTAAATTACCTTTCCAAACCTTTCTATTTAAAAATATGGTAGTTGTACGTGTTAAGTCATCATCGCCCATTGCTAATCATAGTGCGGAAACTCATGGTAGGATGCATATTAATGATGAGGTGGTCATCGAGGAAGATGAAGTATAAGAATAATGGGGTAGTCAGGTGGGTGATGATGGGGAAGTGTTGAAACCGAGAGTGAGATTTGAGGAAGAATCACTCATATTTTTAATGGATATGAGATGTGGATACTTGGCACTAGTAGAAAGTGTTATTTCAGTGTGTGTGAATATCATGGGTTATATGGGTTAACCCTTCCCGTCCTGGATTATGTTCTGGGGGCGTTAGAGTCTTATGGTGTTCTGCTTGCTCAGCTTCATCCTTTGGGTATGTCCATAATTGTTTGTTTCAGGAAAGTGCACCGGAGGGCTGGAAAAGAGTTTAAGGTGTATTTTTTTCCAGATTTTATCAACTACGGAGATTAAAGAACAATTGGATTTGTTCAATTTATACCCAAGTATTTCCGTGGTTTAGTTCGTACAAATGTTCCCCGAAAACTTTGAGGTTTGGAAGGATAAATATATGCTTATCAATTGTGCCGACAGAAAATCTCCGCCCTTACTGAATAATGTTGTGCCGTTTGAAAAACATTACGATAAGGTATCAAGGTTTAAGAAAAAAGTAAGGTTGTGGAGGAATGAACCTCTAATTTAATCAAGATAGGGATCCATTGTGGGTAGCGAGGTTTTCACCAATATTTTTCTGGAGCTGTTAGGGCTTTATGTGATTTATTGTGTATTAATTTTGTGATTTGTGTTTATCATTTTTGATGGTTTAAATGTTTCTACAAATTTTGTTGTCAATCATCAGCGTGAAGCCTCCCGTTATTGGGGAAGGGGAAGATCACCATGATGATGGCCCTCGGCTAGATCATGGACACAATAACCAAGTTAAAGAAGAAGGGAAATGAGGTGTATTCTAATCCACCTACACCAAAAGCTCGCCGGTGTTATCTGGCTAATCTTGCTAGATATGGTTCTAAATGTTTTAAATTAACATTTGGAATGAAGGGAGAGGTAAGTTTCAAGCCCTCAAAAGTTTAGAATTTCGCTAAGCCTGTTTGTAACGAGGAAAATATTTTGACCCCGGTGGTCGTGATCGATCAGCCAGAGATGCGGTTGAATGATTCCAAAAATCCCACCTCCTTTTTCAGCTCAGCGATTGAGGTATGTTGAAGATGTAGACTTTATTGGAATATATCATATGTTATGTGATTGGCTTGATGTGTTTGTTATTTTAAGGTGGAAGGCATTGTGATGCCCATGGGGTAGCATTTTGTTGGCTATGCGGGGAGGTGAGAGATTTTCCCAAGCAGGTGGCAACAATAGAGGCTTATTTGAAGTGATGTGAAGAAGCTCCGTAAAATCTTTGTTAAGAAGTGGTTAAGGTGAATAATGCATTGCAGGTGGAGTGCCAAGACTGAGAAAGGAGAGTCTTTCTCATCTAGGTTACCCCCATGTTTTTATGAATAAGTTTGTAAAGTACCAAGGGTTTTACAATTTCTTCGCAGATATGTACGGTAAGATTTATAATGTATGGTGGTGCAATTCCTAAGTCAATAAAAGTGAGAAGAATTCAAATTTTGATATCCTTAGCCTGATTGACCGTGTGATGTGCACCTTGAAGCATGTATATCTTAATGCATTTAGCACATTTATTAGTATATTTTTTATGGTGAATTGATAGTTTTAGTTGTGTTTACATCCCAAGGGGTTTAGATAGCCTTTTTGGTGTTCTTGTCTAAATCGTTTTGTAAATTATTTAGACCTAATAGATTCTACGTCCTTACGAGTTGTAGATACTATTTTGTGAGCTTTATTATATATCACTCGTAAGCACTTCAGAGTACATTAATGAAGGCCATTTGCAAGAATGGTAGAGATATTTGAAAGCCATTCATATGGATTGTAGTAGACTGAATGCCATGCGATTAATCGTAGTAGTAAATGGAATGCTTCGAATAGAAGGAGTTAAAGCCAGTAAGATTTAGAAGTCTGGCACCACCGTGCTCTTTTGTATGACCCGTGCCAACCAAGAGGATCTTGTGGCTAAATACTGGAGCGGGCCGTGTTATTTTATATATCATGTACGCATCAGAGGTCAATGCTCAAAGACCCAGTCTATATCCCACAATGATATGCACATCCACGCCATTAGAAGAAGAAGAACTCAACTCCAGTTCATGGCCCATAAAGATTTGCAAGGGTCGCACTGCTCAGACATAAAAAGACCCTTCTATCCAGTGGACTGCAAAGGATTGTAGAATCGCACAGTCAGTTGGACGAGAAAATTTTCCCAGTCAGAGGGCCGTATGCTTTTGCACGGGTCATGTGCAATTGCATGGGCCGTGCCGATGCTTTCCTTGTTTTAGGCATATTTAAGGCCTATTTCGTATCTACTAAATAAGGGCCTCTAGTCTACTTGGATTTAGAGAGATTCATTATTAGTAATTATATTCTCCTATTTCCTAATATTAGGTAGAGAGAGAAAGGGAATAATCTTCTCTCTTCATTTCATATTTCCTACTTGTGCCCAGGGCCATTGAATTGGGTTCAATAATTAGGGGAGTAGTTAATTTTCTTGGGGATCTAATTTGTATTCATGATTTGGTAAAGATTTTGTGAGGTTTTGGGTCACTCCATCTTATATGTTTATGAATATCATGCTTGGTTTGCTCTTTATATTCTGGAAATGATGCATGTTAATTGTACTCTTTGATGCACCATTGTTGTATGTGACCTATGTAGTGCTAGGCTTGTTTGCCCCTTGAGAGTGTCTGGTTAGGATATGCGAAAACGTGAGTCCTGGGCTATGTGAGTGTATGCATATAGAACTATGAGCACTATTCCATATGATTACATGCCTAATTTAGATTGGAAGATTTTACCCCCATAGACAAGGCATGATAATTTTTAGCAACTACGGTTGTACGATAACAGTCATTGTTGTTTCAACCCTAGAGTCATCATGAGATGCTGATTCCTTTACCTCTATAAGCCTAGGGAGAAGCATTCATAGTGATGTGCCAGATATATATTTCTTGATGGGGAAAGAGGAGCACAACTCGGTTGGACTACACGACACACTTTCCCTAAGTATGTAGGCGGTGTTGATAGGATGGACTTAGCAACCTTTGTGTGGCAGACATTGGGAAGTGCTGACTATCGACAAAACTATGTGACGAAGACACTGGGATAGGTTTATAGGTCTTGTATGTGATAGAATCGTGGATCAAAGTTATCTACCGGTCAAGTTACCCAAATATCCCCAAGGCTTGGTTTAATATAGTTTGTTCTATTTATTTGTTTAGTGAGTAGTTTTTAGAAACACCCCCTAAACATATTTACAACACTAGTTATTCCCAACACACAATCGGAGTGAACCCCGATTGTGAGTTTTTCATAGTTAGCTGTCGAACCCTAGCATCTCTATGGATGACCGCAGACTTGCCACTAGCTACTCTTTGGTAGTTGGTAGTTAGTACGAGAGCAACACATAAATTCTATGTTTGTGAAGCACTTTGTGGGTTAGTAATTGTTGTCCTGTGAAAAAAGATCAATGTGATTAGCTGATCTAATTTTGGTACCGTTGTTGGGGATACTAGTTTAGATATTTGATTGTTAACATTCATTTCTAGTTGGTTGAGTAGTTAAAGTTTTTATTTTGTTACTTTTGTTTGTTATTGTGTTGAGCTTTTTTGATAGTTATTCCGGTTACTACTAATTTTTTTTCTAGTGTTTTTTTGGGATTGGTAGTGTCTAGTTTCTTGTTTAAGGTACATACACATACCAAGAACTTAGGAACTTTACACCATCTACCGGAAAATGCAGGTGGTCGGAGAAAGAGAACTAGGAGAACTATAGGAGAGATTCCACAAGGGTCAACCTTCTTTGTTGAAGAAGAAAGAGTTGAGATAGAGGAAGAAAACATGATGCTTAAAGAGTTAATGGATCCAAATTTGAAGAGTCAACCCCTTTGCATAGTCTTCCCTCCTTTGCCACCTAATGTCACTTGTGAGCTGAAGAGAGGTATGATCCAATATTTCTCCACATTGCACTAGATGACCGTAGAGGATCCCAACAAACACCTATCAGATTTTCATTTGATAAAAGGAATACAATATGAGGTCATTTCCGTTTTCATTCGGGAATGTGGCTAAGGATTGGCTCTATTACCTCCCACCGGCCTGCATCACTTCATAGATGGATATGAGTGAAGATTTCTTGATAAATTCTTCCCAGTTATAAAGGTTTCTGGTCTAAAGAATCAAATTTCCAATATTTTGCAACTTCTGAATGAGTCCTTGCATGAGTACTGGGAGAGTTTCAAGCATTTATTGGCTAGTTGTCCTTATCTTCCATTAAATGAAGGTGACCTTGTGTATTAATTCTTCGAGGGCTTATGTGATGAAGGCATGCGTTTGGTGAATGCGGCATGTAGTCTCTCGATAGAAAAAGAAATCCCCAAAGATCCGATGGTACTGTTTGAGGAGATGGCTAATGACACAAGGCAGTTCAGGACCCGATCAAGGGTGAAGGACTTAGAAGACCCTGCTCATTTTCGAAAGATTGAAGAGCAAGTCCAGGGCTTTCTTCCATGATAAATTTTTTTATGAAGGGGAGGACGCAACAAGTGACGGTGTGTTGAATTTGCAATCTAAATCGCTCGGCTGATACATGTCCACAAATGGTGGATAATTCGAGGAGGTGAAGGCCTTGAGTTTTAATGGTGGGAATAGGCAGTTTACTAGAGGGAAACAATAAGGGTTCTGAGGGAACCAAGGTGGAGATCATCAAGACCCTTATGAAAAATTGTTCAATTCTTGATATCGTGACCAGCGAACTTCCGGTGGTGAGATGACAATTGAAGGTACAATCAAGGTAGACCACCCCAACCCTACATGATAGGAGAAGAGCCTTCCAACACTAATGCTCCACTTTATAAGTCATACCTAGAGGGGATTCTGGATGATATTT
Source organism: Rubia peregrina (assembly GCA_032355705.1). Lineage (NCBI taxonomy): Eukaryota > Viridiplantae > Streptophyta > Magnoliopsida > Gentianales > Rubiaceae > Rubia > Rubia peregrina. The sequence goes on from JAULKK010283557.1 coordinate 8,842, forward strand.
CTCAATTAGCGAAGAATAACGACATGTTAGTGGAGCTAAAAATAAGATAGAATGAGGAACTAAGCATAAGAGCCTTTTCAAGTATCAAAAGCCTTGAAGTGCAAGTTTTTCAACTTGAAACTTCAGTTAGCTTACTTGAAGCTAGAGATTCCGGAGAGCTACCATCCCAACTCGAAGTTAATCCACGCAATGTGAGTGACTTGAAATTGTGAAGCGTTAAGGAGGTACGCGAAGCCAAGAAAGAGTTTGTGCAAGGGGATGATTTTTTTTTTTTGGAAAGCAACAAGACTAATCTTGGTTAAGAGAAATAGTAGTTGAGGATAAGCCCTCAAAGGATCTCCCTACCACCGAGGCAAGGTTCAACCCTATGTCGGTGTTCCCTAATGCTCTACGGGGAAGACCAATGGTGTCATCCAACGAAGCTCAAATCAGTCAGGTCTTTGAAAAGGTTGAGGTTGGCATTGCGATTCTTGATGTCATTGAACAACTTCCCTCGTATGCTAAAATTTTGAAAAATTCTTGCACTAAAAGAATGAACAAATTAGAATAATAGGTCAATTGAAAATAGGGGGACTAGCCACTTTAGCTCTCAAGAATATTCCTAAGAATCGTGATGACCCCAAAATGTTTTGAATCCCTATTTATCTAGGGGGAAAGTTGGTTAAAAATGCTATGATTTACTTAGGTGCTCTATCAATGTTATCCCATTTAGCCAATATGAGAACCTTGACATATGTGAAATTAGGGAGACTAGGGTGATTGTCCAACTAGTGGATCATTCCCAAGCTATCCCTCGGGGGGATTGTTAGGGTAGGTAATCTAGTGTTCTCGAAGGACTTCTATGTCCTTCATGTAGTGCGTAATGGAGAGGCACTCCCAATTTTATTGGGGTGACTATTCTTGAAAACATTCAAGACCAAAATAGATGTTCATTTGGGAACACTCAACGAAGATGTCATCATGGGTGGAGTTGTGGATGAAGACTCCAGAGACCCAATGGTAGGTTTGTTTTAATTAGAATGAATGAAGAATAAATCACGAGTACGACAATAATATATGATGTTTTCTTTGTTTTTTTAATGTTTTTCATAGTGATTGTTAGCATGTTTGTGTTAATGTGACAAAGGAATTTTATTTGAGAAATTTTTTTGATTGTTTAGTCTAAATCGAGTCTCGTGGTTGTGGTTTGGAGGAAATAGGATTTGGATGAAAAAGTGTTAGAAATATGAAGGTACAAGGGGCACATGTCGTGTAAGGCCCGTGTAAGATAAACTGGCACGAGACCTTCACATGGAAAAACTGTACCATCCCTCACACCATTCAGTGAAACAAAACTGCAGATGGGCAGAATTGCAAAATTTTGCCAAAACAAGCCCTTTTGCCCCCATTAATTCCGCATATTTCATGTCCCCCAAGTTGGTTAGTGTCAATGGTACTACACTAAGAATTAACTTCTTTGAGCATGAATTCATTGAAGATTTTACTCCTCCTTTTTTAGCCTAAACTATTACTCTTTTTTTTTGTCTCTTTCCTAAACAACCCACCTTTAGAAGATCATTGATTCTCTGAATTTGAATTTAGTGTACCTCATCCAATCTATAAAGTTCATTTAACCGACTCCAAGTACTTCAAAAACATCCACCCTCATATCACAATTTGAGGAATTAAAAAATTAGGCACTTTCTTTCAAGGGAGAGCACTCTCTGCTTCTTCTTTTGTGATCTTCATCTCTTAGCCTCTAATTTTGGATAACTCTTTCAACTTTTTAATTACTTGCTCTGTTTAGCTTGATTGTGTTATATGTGGGAATATTTGAAATTTGAAATGCTTGATGTTTTACGGAAGTATGTGAGTATTCATGGTTTGAAAAAAGAGTACAACTCGGTTGGAAGATACGACGAACGTTCCCAACTACGGAGGCAGAGTTGATAGGATAGACATAGGCACCTTTTTGTGACATACATTGGGAAGTGTTGACTATTGACCACACTATGTGACATATACATTGGAATAGGTTTATAGGTCTTGTTGGTGATAGAATCAATGATCAGAGTCATCCATCGGCCATGTTAGACAAATATCCCCACGGCTTAGTTTGATATAGTTTATTCTATTGATTTTTCATGCTTAGTTTATTTTAGACAACCCCCAACCATGTTTGGGAAACTAGCTATTTCCAAAACACAATCAGAGGGATGCTCGATTATGAGTCTTGCATAGTAAGCTCTCGAATTATAGCTTCTTTGTGGCCGACCCTAAAATATTTCACTAGCTACTCTTTGGTAGTTGGTAGTGAGTTAGGGAGAAACATATAAATTATATCTTTGTGAAGCACTCCACGGGTTAGTAACTGCTCTCTCATAAAAATAACTGTGTTATTAGGGACCCAGTGGGGTGCAGATCACCTATGTACTATAGTTTTGGCCTTAGTGAATGCAAAACGGGAGGTAGATGGGGATTTATCCAAGAAGGTGGGGGACGATGGCCATATATTTCCTTTGATCAAGGACCTAGGAAAGAGGAATTTGTTATCTTTGATGAAGGAGTTGTAGCAATGTACACATGATTGTTATCTGGATAAAGAGATCATTCAAGAGAATATCAGTGATGCCATGGAGGTTAATCCTCCAAACGGTCCGCCAAAGTCAAGAAGCACCTTCAACTATACCAGCGAGGGAAAGAATAACAAGGGGGTTTATACTAATTTTCCCACCAACGATTATAGTGTGTAAGCTAGTTGCAAAATAAACTTGCTTGTAGTTTGTTAGGTTATGATGTAATCGACATTGTTGGACATAATTGATGAAAGTATGTTTTGTTTGCAAGTAAGTATTTTTAGCTAAAACACAAAGGCATTCTTGATAAGTGTATGTTTTCTCATGTATTTTAAGGGGTTTTTTTGTCGCAAGGATTGTGTGTGCGGGTTCTGTTAGAGGTGCAAGATTGTTGTCTAGTGTTATAAGGGCAGTTTTATTCTAGGTATGGTATTGATAGTCGGTTGGGTGAGGAATATAAGGAATTGGTTGATATATATGGTTGTGGTGAACTGGAAGTTGATGAAATAGATTGGAAGGAAGTGGTAACAGGGCAAGTTGATGGTGAGGTTAAGTCTAATGGGTTTGAGAAGGGGTATTTGATATTCCCTCAAGGAGATAGGCTTGAGTAAGGGTGCAGTTATGGTAAGGATGGTAAATTTCCTAGTTTCATGTCGAAGGGTGATATTGAGGAATCGTTAAAGTGTCTATCGTAGATTTGGAAGCAGTGATGCCTACCGTAAGACTTTAAGTATGCCATCTAACCCGAAGAAATGGCTGATGGAGCTAGGCTATTGGATAAGTGCAATTCTAATTAAGCATGTAATCTTGATTTAGAATGGAACAGGGAATTGGAAGAGATCATGGCTTCCATGGACAAGTATAATGCACTTTTGTCAGAGAAAAATGTGATGATTGGTAAGTTGAAGAGGGTGTTGATGGATATAATGTGTCGTGAAAGAAAATGGCGCAGGTTTTTGGTAGAGAAACCTCATGAATTTAAAAAGGAAATGGCTATTATTTTGAAGCAGGCATATCGTATAAATGAGTTTTTTGATCAAGTAAAGGTGTTATAAGCTACATGATATCATTTGGAAGTGGTGTCAATGAATTGAGAAATCATTATGGTGATACATATGAGTATAAATTTCAGCTATTCAAGAAATACGAGAATATTGAGAGGAGAATCGAACATCAAAATGTCTGTTGTTCCCGACTAGAAGAGCGATGTTGTATTCTTGACACATTTCTCTAAGGATAGCATGAGGTGAATGAAAATTTCTGCGAGGAGATTTCTAAGCCGCTATCTGTGAAGCCTAAAGAGTGTGATGGGGTTTTAATAGCTCCATGGATGGCAATTGGGAAGGTTTGTGTGGAAGCCCACCCCACATTCACCCCATTAGGGCTGGTATGGAGGTAATTTTTGTGGAGGTGAGGTGGCTATAGTCCGACTTGTACAAAGTGGCATTAATTTTGGACAGCCCCTCTACCCTAGGGTAGGGTTGAGGTTGTCCACCTCGATTGTACCTTAGACCTTGGTTATCATCACACCACCGAAAGTTAGGGTGATCACGGTATCGAAGATTGAAGGAATTTGCACAGGGGTCTTGCCTTTCTCCGCCTTGGTTCCCTTGGAACCTTTGTTTTTGTTCCCTAGAAAATTGCCAATGTTCACCATTAAAGTCCAAACCCTTCACTTCTTCAACGACTTGTAGCCATGTAACGATAGGATGATCAAGATTACAAATGCCACACACCTTTAGTTTTTGAGCTCTCCCCTTCATGAACTCTTTTATCATGTAAGCAAGTGCTTGGACTTGTCCCTCTAGTTTGGGGGAATGACGGGCTCCTCTAGGATCTTCACACGGGATCGGTTACCGAATTGTCTTATACCATTGGCCATTTTCTCAAATGATGCCATTGCATCCTTGGGGATCTTGTTCCCTATAGATCCATTATACGCTGCATTAACCATTCTCATATCTTCGTCACAAAAGTCGTGAAATAAATAGTACACCAAATTACCATCTTTGAACGGATGGTAGGGGAAACTTTCCAACAATCTCTTGAATCGCTACCAATACTCGTAGAGGGACTCGTTTTACAATTGAGATATATTGGAAAATTGCTTCTTTAGACCTGCAGACCTCGAATCCAAAAAGTACTTCTCAAGAAACTACCGCTTTATATCCATCCAAGAAGGGATGCATGCAACCCATTGGGAGGTAGTATAACCAATCCTTGGCTGCAGGCCACATCGAGAAAGAAAATGATCTCAGATTGTAATCCTTCTCCAACAGCTCCGGTGGCTTCATATTGGTGCACACTTGGTGAAACTCTGAGCTTGTTTGGGTGTTCACCGGCCATCCCATGAAAGGTGGGAAATCATTGGATCGTGCCCCTCTTCCATAAAAAAGTTACATTCAATGGCGAAGGTGGGAAGACAATGCATAGGGGTTGATTATACAAATTTGGAGCCATTAACTCCCTAAGAATCCTATTATCTTCTGCTATCTCAACAGTTTCATCAACAAAAACAGGCGATCTTTGTGAAACCTCTACCCTGTCTTTCCTCCTTCACCAACCACCTGCATTTTCTGGTAGGTAGTGTAAGTTCCTAAGTTCGCGGTTGATGTGTCCATTTTCTATTGTGATTTTGGGATCATTTTGTACTCCATTT
>JAULKK010283563.1:0-14054 GCA_032355705.1 Rubia peregrina
ATCAAGCCATTCCTGGGATCTTTCAACCATATCAAACAACAAATTTTTCTTTTTGATCAAATGTGTGCCTTTCTAAATTTTGTGTTTTCTAAACATACTTTTTTTTAAATTAAAAAAACCTACTATTCCATCTCTTTTTTTTATATAAAATCACCAATTGGTGGGGGTTTATTAGGCTCCCCAGACCTTTAACCCAAAACCATAATTGTTCAACATATACACTTTTAAATTTGATAAGTTTGTGCAGTCGCACTTCTAAGACAAAAGCGACTCTCTAAGCATTGTGTTCTATTGATTATGTTTATACCTCCTGGATCTCCACCCCCTTGTTAATCCAAGGGTAGCTAGATAATCAATAGATATATTCACAAGATAGGTACAATATGGATATACAGTTCGACTGCATAATTCTGAGAATTACGATCCCCAATTTGTTGCCTATTATAGTTGCATTTGTTTCTTCACTGAGATCACTCCATTTCCAAACTCGTTTGCTTTGGATTCCTCTTGATTCTACCATATTTTCCAATTCATGAGCAACTGTGTTCTGCTCCCTACAGACATGAGTAACACTGACATTGCACTCCTGCAGTAATTTCTGCAGCTTCCATAGCTTAGTTGTCAATCTCCACGGAAATGAAGCTCCTTTGTTGATTAAATTACAGACCTGCAAGAAATCAGTTTGTAAAGTTAGTGGAAAGAAATTATGTTGTATGCAAATCTCAATTCCACATATTGCAGCCACAAGTTCAGCCTCAAGAGCATCTGCTGCATCTGTTATGTTTTCTCCTCCAGCATACATTTTCTTGCCTTCAGCATTCCTAATTACTATTCTAGCCTTTTGGTGAGATGGATGGTTTGAAAGATGCATCAGTGTTTACAATGTATCCCATATCTGGTGGCTTCCATTTAACTATCCTAATGATCTTAAGACTAGGGATTTTTTTGCACAGGCAAGCATCCCTTTGCATCCAGCAAATCACAGTCAGAGTACATCTTTTAAGGGTTCATTGTGAAAACATCTACCAGCCATCTATTTAAATCTGCCTTCATTCTAGTAATGGAATGTTTTTTGTTATCATAGATGAAAGAGCATCTTGCTTTCCAAATTATGAAGTATATGAATGAAGGGATTAAATTTAAACACTGGTATTTTGTTTTAGATGCATGGCTCTATGACCATAACTATGAGAGCTTATCAAAAATCATATCTAAGAATGGATCTGTGATGTCCAGCAATTGATAAGCATATGACCACATACTAGCTCATAATGGACAAAGGTTAAATAAATTGTTCATAGTTTCAGCTTCCTGTAAGCACATAGAACATCTAGATATATTAACTATCCTCATCTTTCCCAGAATATCATCTAGAGGCGACACATTGTTTATTAATCTCCAACATAGAAAAACAACTTTCCGAGGTAGAAGTTTGTTCCATATATTATTCAGAGAAGATGATTGCAGCCTCTTATTCCTGAGCAATTCATATGTATAATAGAAAGAGAAGTTACATGTCATTGTCAGTTTCTATATCAACTGGTCCTGTAAATCAGTGAAGAAAATGTCTTGCAAAATATATGAACATATAAAATTATCTAATCCCAGTCTAAGATCATTTATAATGTGGTCCCTTTGATCATTTAATTCCTTAACCATGATATAAGGATGTGGGATTTCGGTGTCATTACTCCATACACCTGTAAGGCAACCTAATTGGGTCCAATTTTTTGTCCAAAAGTGATGATACATGGGCCTCGACCCTTCGAGGTCAGCGAGCTTCGAGCCAAGGATAGCATCCAAGGTCCAACCTGGGGCCCATAAAGGGACACGTGATCCAATCCTAATTAAGGACATTGTTGATTCCTACAAGGAAGCTATCTCATGTATACCAATTATACTCAAACTATTATACAAATCAAACAAGGAAAAAGGGTTCAAACCCTAGAGAATATCGGATTCTCTACACTATAAATACACAGGTTTGGTACACCTTATGATTTATTCAATATTCTCAGAGAAAAGGCTTATACTAACTTAAGCATTAGAGTATTTACCCCCCTGACACCGGGGGCTTTGTCTTGCAGATCGGACGCGATTCGGGGATCACGACGAGAGATCTACATTAGTGATTCTACATTCATCACAGGGTTCTTCCACTATATATTGAGCAGCCTAGGTACTTGAAAGGGAAGATTCCCTGCTTCATTCCTAGAATATTTTTACCTTCCTAAATTGAGCCACTGAAGCATGTCTAGATAAATAAAATTCAGACTTTTCACAAGAGACTTTTTGTCCCGTGGTTTGTTCAAAAACTGACAGAAAAGCTTTAAGTCTTATTAGACTCATCTCAGTAGATTGAATGAAGATGATAGTATCGTTTTCATATCTAAGGTGAGAGAGAGGAATAGATCTAGGAGGTAGGTCAAAATATTTTAGCTTACCTGTTTGGAATACAAAGGAAAGACTTCTACTAAAAGACATAGTGAAGATGTTAAATAAAAAAAGAGATAGAGGATCTCCTTGCTTAATTCCCCTCGTAGGTTTAAAATATCCTACTGGTTTGGCATTGATCAGAATGGAGAACAAAGCTTGGCTTATGTTCTTCATGATACAATGCACAATTTTTCCATGAAAACCAAAATTTAAAAGTATAGTGTTAAGGAAAGCCCAGTTTACCCTATCAAAAGCTTTCATTAAGTCTAGTTTGATGATGAAATTAGGAGAAACAGATTTGTTATCTACCAATCTGATCATTTCCTTAAGATAAATCACATTATCAGATATATCTCTACCACTCATGAATGCTGTCTGCTGGGGAGAAATTAGTATAGGCATTAAAAATTTCATCCTATCCATTAATAGTTTAGAAAAAATCTTATTAATGAAATTGGATAAACTGATTGGCCTAAAATCATTAAAGGAGATTGGGGGATGTTTTTTTTGGTATGATAGTTATCCATGTGGCAGCAATACCTCTAGGAATATTATACCCAGATAAAAAGTCATTAACTTCCAGCAGCAGATCATCCCCTATAATATCCCAGCACTTTGTGAGGAATTTAGATGTGCAGCCATCAGGCCCTGGGCTGCTTTTTTATTGAGACTAAAAACAACAGCTTTAAGCTCTTGCAAATCAACTGGTTTTGTTAAAAGAATATTATCAATATCAGTAACTAAACAAGGAATTTGGCTAAGAAAGTGAGAAAAAAATCACCATTGCATGTTGACTGAGGTTCTGTCAGGAGGTTTTGATAATAAAGAACAGCATCATTTTCAATGTCACTGTTGTTATCTAACCAAATCCTATTAGAACTTTTAATCTTAGTAATGCTAATTCTGGATTGTCTCTCCCTGAATGTATTATGAAAATAACTTGTATTATCATCACCATCTTTGAGCCACTGGATCTTGGATTTTTTGCTTCCAGAATTTATTCTGTTATATTAGTGACCTAGTTAATGTAGCCTTTTCCTCTTTTAATCTTATTAGTTCATTTGTTGAACCATTAAGATCAAAAGCTATTTTAGCAAGCCTAAATTGTTCTTCAGCAACATGCACATTTGTGTGTATATTACCAAAACTTTGTTTATTCCACTCCTTGATAACCTTCTTGAGTCTTTGCAGTTTCAGAAAAAAAAATCTTAACTTGCCAGTTTCTCTAAGATGTAGTTTCCAATCATTTTTTACAAGATCCATAAAGTCCTGTCTATTAAACCAGGCATTTATAAACCTAAAAGACCTAGGAGTGGAGGGGAGAGTGCTACCTATAGATAATAGCAAGGGGGAATGATCAGATGTCCCTCTATTTAGAACCTGAATAGAGGATTGGGGAAATTTAGCACTCCACTGATTGGAGCACAATCCTCGATCCAGTTTTTCAGAAGTAGGACCATGGACTCTAGCATTAGTCCAAGTGAAACCATTCCCTACCGTGTTAATTTCAGTAAGAGCATTTGTATCTATAAATAAATTAAAATCATCCATGCTCCTACTACAGGGTGTGGAGAGGCCTTTGTACTCAGTGATAGATGATATAGCATTAAAATCACCAATGAGTACTACCTCATCCAAATTCTTATTAGACAAATCCCTCCATAACAGTTTCCTACCATTAACAGTCCTAAGGCCATATACAAAAAAAAAACTCAAAAGAGGTATTAAGATCAAGACTGAAAATATCAAGTTCTAAAAATTGCATATGGTCATAGATAAGATTAACATTATAGAGATTGTTCCACATAATCCAAATCCTACCATTGTCAGAGTATAAGCAGCTTGTGAAATTTAATTTCCTCCTAAAATACTCACATTTTTCCTTTTTATGCCAGGGTTCAATCAAGCATAAAAACTCAATTCTGTGAGTTTTAATGAGGTCAATTAGTCTCAGTAAAGCCTGTTTCATACCTCTAATGTTCCAAACCAAAAATTTCAATTTTAAGTTTGTACTAATCATTTAGAGATAGATTTAACGCTCTTTGTTAAGGCCCTAGTCATGACCTTATTTGGAACTGTAGCTTTTGGAGTCATCATTTTATTTATCTGAGTAAAGAAGGTATTATTTTTTGGTTTTTCAGTAGCAAATCTGGAGGTGGCAAAGTGGAAGATACATGTGCTATTCTCTATAATTGGAGAGGAAGAGATATCATCTAATAGAGCATTTTCCTGAGAGCTGTCTTCAAACACTTCTTCTGAGGGAGCGGAAAGAGTATCTTCAATGTCTGAATTCTGGAACTCTTCATCAACCTCTTGAATGAGTGGGAGAATCGGTTTCTGTTTTTTTCTTGAGAGTGAAATATATCTTTTGTAGATTTCCTAGGAGAAAAACAACCAGCTGATTTAGGGATCATCAAATCATCCTTAGCATAGCTTTGCCTAGCAACAAATTGGAGAGAAACAACTGATAGAGTTTATGAAGATGATTCTGACAGGTCAATGAACATTGAGGCAGATTTTGCTGAATATGAAATCTCCTAGCCTTGAGAGCTACCATTCTGAACAGTCTGACCTATCTGACCATTCTGCTCAAGAGAGTTACCATTCTGAACAGACTGACCTTTCTGACCATTATGCACAACAGAGTTACCATTGTGTCCATTCTGGCCATCAGAGTTACCCGTCTGAGCTGTCAAACCATTATGACTAATCTGGATATCATCTTTATCATTTGTAGCCAAACCTTTAGACCTTACAATCTGAGGCTGATTTTTTTTCCTGTAAGGACTGGCTAGCAGTTATGGACTGTTGCTGCCTGTTTGATTGCTTTGTTTGTTGGAACTGTGAGGCAATAATGTTGGCCTTTTCCTTGTTTGTAAGACCAGATGGGCCTGACCTAGTAGGTGATTGACATACAGTAGGAATAGAACTAGGTTCCTTATTACTAGGATTATCATTTCCAGACTCACTATTAACATCAGTAGGAGGGCAGGGCTCATCACCAGAAGTCTTATCATTGTGATGAGGAGAAACATGCATCACCTTAAATCTGAGCTCAGGGTGCAAATTTCTACAAATGTTTTCATCATGCCCTAAAACCCTACAGTGTGAGCAATATGAAGGCAAGTTTTCATACTCTATCGGATATTTGTTAATGTGTTCTTCATCCACTCCTATTCTAATAGATGTAGCTAATTTCTTACGAAGATCAACCTCAACACATACTTTGACAATGAACGGTCTAGATAAAGACATGGTGGCAGCATCCATCTTTATGAATTTATCTATTTGGCTAGCCATTCCAGCCACAGTTGTAGTGTTGTAAAAGAAAAAAAGGAATGTTCCTGATGAGCACCCAAACAGGAACAATAGAAGATTCAGCTGCAGGGGAAAATTCCCTAATCCATTTCAATACCTTCATATTCAATCCCCCAAAATTCCAGTTAGCCTTGAGCTAGCATCTCTGATAGTCTTCGTCCTCTTGGAAACGAATCAGAACGTGCCTATAATCAATTGATCCCAATTGGAAATTCCTTTGAAATCGGTTGATTTTAAGGCACCGTTTAGATTGTCCATAGAGGGTTTGCCACGAGGGAACTTTCCGATCAACGCTTTTCATAGTGAGTCGAAAGTTCATCAGCCTACTGCCAGGATACAATATAGGCGATCCCCCCCCTTATATTGAGTAATTGAGTTATCGATGGTTGTTGTGGGCAGGTTAGTGAAGAGAAGGGGAGGGTGGTTGCTTACAGCTTGAGCAAAGCTCATTGCAGGTTGTTTGCCGCCGCGGTGAGGCGGTGGCACCGCCATGGGCGGGAGGTGTTTCAGATCGTTTCTTACCGTTTCAGACCGTTAGAGTACGTTATACAGTAAAAAGGAGGAAGAAAACGGGTTTGGGCCGTTTTGTTAATTTCAGGAATATAGAGAGAAGGGAGAGCATTTACTTCTAGAGAGAGAAAGCCAAATTACACTTAATTATTAACAACCCCCTTTATACTTAATTATTAACAAGCCCACTTTCAATTTAAATATATCAACGAATACAAAAATATTTTCATTGGTATAAAATACATGACGTGATTAAGTTAAATATATGGCGTGATATAACACTCCACTTAAATTATTGCAGAGAGAGAAGTAAAGGTGTAGATTTAGAGTATCTATGGTGGCAGAGAGAAAGAGGCAAGGTGTCAGGTGTGACCTTGGTTACTGCTACGATGTTGCAATGAGACATTATGGCATGGCTTCTGCAGAACACAAAGGCACTGTTTTTTACATTTATCTACCAACTAATTAATGTTTTTGGCTGGTTTACATGCGTGGGGTCTGTGCTCCCTTTCAAATTTTCTTCTTTTTTAACTTAAGCTGGATTGGCGAACCAAACCGGCAAGTTTGGGGTGGCATTGAAGCGTGTTTAGATTTGCAATTTTAGAAACAAGATCCACAATGGTAGTGGACTTAAGAAACACTTATTAAGTGTCACATCATAGCTTTTGATAAAATTATGTAAGAATAAACTATCAACAATTGTAGTGGACTTTAAGGAGTACTTCTTTTAACTTTAAATTATAATTAATTAAAAATATAAACAATCCATATTAAATTGTATTCATTGATTGGTTGTATTTGCACAAAGAAAGAGGTACCAAGTCCTTAACTAAGGAACAACTCTTTATTAAAGAGTGGTCATTAAAACTTCACAATAGTACTCCTTAAATAATGAGTGCTCCTTATTAAGAAAAGTGAGTTTAAAGAGCTACCATTGTGGATGCTCTAAGTCTCGTTTGAAGATATTGAATTAAAAAACATTAGAAATATTTGACAAAACTTCTATACTCCTTCTATCCCAAGTAAAATCATATTTCCTCTGTCCCACCCAAACTCGCACATAATCTTTTTACGGTCTCCAATAAATATGTTTAACTGTAAATATGTGTAGCTACACACAATAACGGAACATAAAAATTGATATTTAGAAACTACATGTTACGAATAATCTAACCATATCTCACACAATAAAATTATATGCATTTCAATACGTGGTCAAAGTTCGACATCATTGAGTGAAAAGAAGATTTTGTACAGATTTGGTTGGGATGTAGAGAGTCTGAAAATATCGCCTGATAGAAGACCTATGTATAAACTATGGTCTATGGCCATGTTAGAGACCTAATTAGAATTGGAAAAGTTAGGGGAATTTAAAGCAGGTCAGATCGATGTTATAACATTCTGCGTGTCGTGCTGTTACACAAAAATGATGGATCCACTACAAGAGACATCACCTATTACCTCGGTTTTTCAGAACTTTTTACATCGATTTTTAGTTCCATAAAAATCGAGGTAAATACCGTTGTAGTAAAAAGTACATTTTTATATCAGTTTTGTACCGATGTCAGCAGGTTTTGTGACCGATGTCGATCCAAGTAAGAAGGACAACGATAGGAGGCCAAATCTGTGATGCCATTTAGATTGGCTTCGACGTGCATAAGGGGCGACGTCGGTGTAGCAAGAAGGTAGACGATGGGACTGGGTATGCAGAGACATCATCTTTGTCGATGTCATGGATATATGACAGCGACGTCGCAGTCGATGGTATGCGACACCGCATGCTCCCAGGATCCTCATCGTGTGACTGCTAACATGGAAAGATAACAAATACAACATCGTTTTGAATGGCCGACGTCCCAAAAAAACACCATTTCGGTACGGTGTCGTCGCTTCATCGGGTTGTGCAACGTCGCAGATTAGTAGTAGAGACATTGGTTCTCGCACAATATTGTAACATTTAATATTTGAATGCACAGACATTCATTTTTCGATACCCGTTACATGTTATTTAATATTTCATAACTCGTGAAATGGTTAAACATCATTCAGCAGTCAATTGTTGTCCAATTAATGTCAGAATGAATGAGAATACAAGGAACCAACAAAACTAGAACATATATTACTAATACATGCAAAACCTATTAAATTAAAATACACGGGGTTGATATTAAATTGAAACTTTAATTGTATTTAACCTCCATTGTCTACGTTACACAGTGAAAGTCCATCACTAACTTTCTTCTTCCTATTACAACCAATGCACATGAAACAAAATTTATGTTAGAATTCGAAAGTCCTCAAATGGTGTACACAAAATATAGTCATACTCAAACAACATTAATGTCAATATGGAATAAGTACCTAATCTGCTAATAAGCAATATCGCAGAAGGAGAGATCGAAGTCGCTTAGTTCGACAGAGGAGCGACATCAGACATTCATAGATATTTCAATCATTTCATAGCCTATGCGGCATCAGTCAATGTTCAGTCCCATATCATATGGGATGATTATATGTGGCCGACGTCGTGCATTCAACCTTTGCTATACGAAGATGAGATTATTGTCAACAATCAACCCTAATCTAAGTCTTTTTTCCTCACACCTTATAAACATTGCATTATCTTGGAAACACGAACAATATACACTATATAACATGTAACACAATCATCATACTTCATGAAAATATTCAATCATTGATCAATGATAAAAGGAAAAATATATAGAAGATATATGATAATAAATATGGGAAATTAACATGGAATGGATATAAAACCACCTCCCCATTCTCGGATGCTTGTTGATGTTTGAGAGAATCAATTTGACTGAGAAAAAAAGAGTGGATTGGTGTGAATGGAAAGGATGGTGTGGATTTGGGTTTGGAAGAAGTGTGTTGGTGATGGGAAATGGGTGTGGGGTGCTGATTTTTATTGACATGAAAAATGGATGGGGAGAAATTTAGGTTCAAATTTTAGGCTCAAAATTTCGATTCCCTCTGGAAAATTAAATTCAAACGATATTTCTAAGAGGTCACTTTGGGGTACGTTTGAAGCGACACATTTGCGACGTTGTACATAAGGGTTACAGTCTAATTTTTGAAAAATATCATAAAATACTGCCTGTTAATATTGCGGCCCCTTTTGATGACCCATTTATACCCAAATCGGAACACCATCGTTATGAAAATTAAATTCAACTTCTCCCACTTTCTTGGAGGGACCTAAATGCAAAAACTAAAAAGTTAACTGGTTATCCCAAACCCAATTATGATCGTCTTGAAAGAAACTTTGACATTCATAGTCGAACTTATACTAACCGAGGGTAGTAAAGAAACTTGTCTTATTCCACATATACTTCCACAACTTCTTCCGAAGGATCCCTTGTATACTTATAAGTAATCATCAACAATTTACTCTAGACCATGTAATATCATTTTGAAAATTTTGATGGAAAGAATTACATTATCTTTTTATTTCATTAAAAAACTAAAAATATGAAATTTCATGTGATTCTATGTGGTGGAAATCATCGTTCCCATAATGCTTATCGTAAGGTTATTAATGGAATACTAACAAAAATGACAGACGATTACCCCGGTATATTCGTGCATGACCAAATCGGAACATCGTGGTCATGACTTGGTGAATCAGATAAGTGTGTCTCCAATTTTGCATTTCGATTCCTCCTTCTTTGTTGGAGGGACCTAAGCGCAAAAATTAAAAAGTTCATCCCTAACCCGATTACGATTGTGCCAAAAAGAAACTTTGACATCCATAGTCAAACTTATACTAACCAATGGTAGTAAAGAAACTATTCTTATTCCACATATACTTCCACAACTTCTTCCGAAGGTCCCCTTGTATACTTATAAGTAATCATCTACAATTTACTCTTGACCATGTACTATGGCTTTAAAACATTTGATGGAAGGAACTCTATTATCTTTTTATTTCATAAAAATTAAAAATATGAAATTTCATGTGATTCTATGTGGTGGAAATTATCATTCCCATAATGCTTATCTTAAGGTTATTAATGGAATACTAACAAAAATGATGGATGATTACCCCGATATATCTGTGCAGGACCAAATTGGAACATCATGGTCGTGACTTGGTGAATAAGATAACCGTATCTCCAATTTTGCATTTTGACTTCTCCCACTTCGTTGGAGGGACCTAAGTGCAAAAACTAAAAAGTTCATCGATTGTCCTTAACCCGATTATGATCATCCCAAAAAAAAAACTTTGACATCCATAGTCAAACTTATACTAATCGAGGGTAGTAAAGAAACTGGTCTTATTCCACATATACTTCCATAACTTCTTCTGAAGGACCTCTTGTATACTTATAAGTAATCATTTACATACCATGTACTAGAGCTTTAAAAAAATTGATGGAAGGAACTTTGTTATCTTTTTATTTCATAAAAAACCAAGAATATGAAATTTCATGTGACTCTATGTGGTGGAAATTATCGTTCCCATAATGTTTATCGTAAGGTTATTAATGGAATACTAACAAAAATGATGGATGATTTCCCCGATATATCCGTGCATGACCAAATAGGAACATCATGGTCATGACTTGGTGAATAAGATAATTGTATCTCCAATTTTGCATTTTGAATTCTCCCACTTCGTTGGAGGGACTTAAGTGCAAAAATTAAAAGGTTCACTGGTAATGCTAAAATCGATTCCAATCTAACTGGATAGTAATAAAGTTCATGAACATTTATAAATTTCAATTAGTAGCTCCTAATGTACCATTAACTATTATGAAGGTCAATTATGTTCATTTTGGTCAAACACAGGCCTAGTTGCTAAGCTAATTGTCTGAAATAGTGAGGCCCACTTTCATATAAGGCAACGTTGCTCATACAACGATAACATGTCAGCATAATCGATAAATCTATGACGTTACACATACGCTGGCCAATTCGCTAAACTGGTGGGCTGAAATGGTGAGGCCAACATTGAGGTTAGTTGACGTCGCTTATACCTCGGTCCAATGTCGATAAGGTCGATTGATATGCGATGTCGCACCTGTCAGGCGGAATTCACAACAGTTCATAACGACTATATATATGGAGCCCATCTAAAAAATCACTTCAAACATTCAAATTTCCCTTGAATTTCAACAGTCCCTTAACCCATTTATTCAAAGTTATGGTTCTTAGATTCTCTAGATTAGTTTCATTTTCATATTTTCCCTTAAATTTGATATGTATATAGTGTATAAATGTGTTGTTTGATTTTTGTTTTGAAATTCCCATGGATTAGAGTTCTAGGTTGTTCAAATTTTGGTTTTTTGTTTCCCCCTTAGTAAATGGCCATATAATTTTTTGTTTAGAACCTTTGTTTTCTGCGGTTTTTTATTGTTGAGAATGCGTATATGTTTTGCTCTGGTTTCCTGCTATTGAACCTTTTTTGAATGCAACGTTATTGATCCTTCGATCCTTGTTCGTTAGGAGCGATAGTCTTGCGACCTCATTCATTCATATTTTCTACTGTTATGCTTGAATGAGACGTCGCACCATTCTCCGTTAACCACCCAGTTTTATTGAATGGTTAGCGACGTCGCTTAAACATGTTGACCACCCCATTAGTTTCAAGCAACATGTCTGCGATGATTGCTCATACATGTCGGCCAAATCATATTTTGGACCAACATGTAAGTGTGATGCCTTGGAGACTAAATAGATTAATTGAACCAATTTATATCGAACCATTTTGTTTCTATCACAATACTTATCATCTGTTACAATATAAATTTCAGGAATCATGGCTAACAATGCTGGTTCGAGTAGCCATACCCCGATTGAGGTGAGCAATTTTTTTGTTTAGATTTATATTCCTTTTATTTGATTATTTATTTTCTAATTTAGTTTTTATCAATTTCATTGACCAACGCATATCCGTAGCGACTCAGATAAGGACCATGCGCGTACTACATTCAGAGATGTTATTCGACACTTCTTCCACACTCTGACCTAGACGAATTTTGGTTCAATTCTGATTTTGGTAAGTCATCCCTATTACACGTGTATTTACCAATAAAATATTTTTTCTATAAATTAATTTCATATGTACTAAATATGGTCTTGCTATTTTTAATTCAGTACTATCCAAACCAGATTGCGGAGCTCCTACCGGTGAACAAGTTGCCTGTTGTGCTGTGATACAATGGAAAAGAGTATGACATGCGATACTCGGGGAACATAAGGCTCAAGACCCTAACCTCGAATTGGTTTAGCCAGTTACTTGATGCAGAGGAACTCCAGGTTAGGGACGCGCTCTACTTCGAGCTACTAAATGGTGTTGGCCCTATATTTTTTAATGGAAGTTCTTCCCCGCTGATTTTAGTTGTAGTGACTTTTGCACATTCATTTGAAACAAATTTATTTGAATTTGGAACAATATTTATTTTTATGTATGTAATCTTTAATCTATAATCTATTTCTTGAATTTTATTTTAATGTTATTGAATCCTTAATATTAAACGTAACATATAACCTATGAATAATGAATAATTCAGAGTGACCTTGAACTCCCTCTCCCTCATGCATTTCAGAGAACAATAGTTATAAAAATATTCACCAGCCCCACATAGATTCTAAAAGCCCATGAACACATACCTCGGGTCAGGAAGCTTTATGACGAACTCATTGGAATTGAAAGGTAGGGTCCATTCAGTGTAGGCACTCTTCACACCAACATAAGCTATCATCATATTACCCAAATCCGAGACTCTGTATTATCTTGCAGCTAATCCATAATATCCTTGTTCACTTTCTTTGATCTCACCTCCGGAGTAATTGATACCCGCATACACGCAGCGTTCACCGAACCCAAAAAAAATGAGTATGTATTGAACAACATGAGTATATATTGAACATGCTGAGTATATGATATAGATTTAATGAGCCACAAACAACAAGTTTATAAAAAAATGTAGACTAATCTTACCAACTATAACAGAAAGTAGCAGGGTACAGGTAAAGGGGACCATTCCCGTTCCTTTCACCAGCAGAAGGGAGAAGGAGTTCAGAGTCAATCTGAATATGACTAAGACTTGTGTGTAATGAATACTTTGTTTCAATCATACCAAGCCTATCAAATATTTACAACGACAATTTTTTAAAAATATATTCAAACCATTGACCGACTAGCTTATGGACTGAAATTGTTAGGCCCAAATGAATGTGCGATGTCGGTGATGGGTCGATTCCGTCTTGCCTTAACCGACATAGATGTGATGTCTCTCTATACAAGACGGACATCACAATGGTCCAAAACAACGTCACACCAAATTTTTTATAAATAAGAGGTCACTCACAATCTGTTCAAGCTTTTGTTCACAAGTTTCCCACAAATTCCAACAGTCTCCCACCATCTCTTCTATTCTCTCTTCTCAAAGGTATGGGTTTTCTACTCTTCTAGCACCTAAATTTCAAGAATTGTTACTTTACATTGTTTGATCTATGGTTGGGAGGTCATCGCCGTACCTCTCAAAGATGTAAATTTTAAGCCCTTTTTGCTTACTAAATACATTAAGTAGATAGTGGCAAGTCGGGGTCATCCACAAAGAAGAGAGATATTTCTAAGAGTTTACACATACAAGGGTGAATATAAGCCTAGTTATAGATATGTACATACATATAAAAGCATGTAAAGAGGGGGATTTTTGGATTGGTTTCTAAGTTATGAAAGTAAAAACAAGATAACTAGCAAAGTCAAGTAACTATGCTAATCATGCAACAAACTAATAAAAAGATACAAAAACTACAAA